>BRZY01000021.1:0-224796 GCA_030159175.1 Glycyrrhiza uralensis | reverse complement strand
CCCATTTGATCCGTTGTTATTCTTTGAACCAAGTTTGTCTCGTTCATCCATCTTTGTCCTCCCATTTGATCCGTTGGCATTCTTTGGACCAAGTTCCTCTCGTTCGTCCATCTTCGCCCTCCCATTTGATCCGTTGGCATTCTTTGGACCAAGTTCGTCTCGTTCATCCATCTTCGTCCTCCCATTTGATCCGTTGGCCTTCTTTGGACCAAGTTCGTCTCGTTCGTTCCTCTTCGTCCTCCCATTTGATCCGTAGGCCTTCTTTGGACTAAGTTCGTCTCGTTCTACCATCCTTGTCCTCCCATTTGATCCGTTGGCATTCTTTGGACGAAGTTCGAATCGTTAGTCCATCTTGGTCCTCCCTTTTGATCCGTTGTTATTCTTTGGACCAAGTTCGTCTCGTTCGTCCATGTTCGTCCTCCCATTTGATCCATAGGCCTTCTTTGGACCAAGTTCTTCTCGTTCGTCTATCTTCGTCCTCCCATTTGATCCGTTGTTATTCTTTGGACCAAGTTCGTCTCGTTCGTCCATCTTCGTCCTCCCATTTGATCCATAGGCCTTCTTTGGACCAAGTTCTTCTCGTTCGTCCATCTTCGTCCTCCCATTTGATCCGTTGGCATTCTTTGGACCAAGTTCATCTCGTTCGTCCATCTTTGTGCTCCCATTTGATCCGTTGGCTTTCTTTGGACCAAGTTCGTCTCGTTCGTCCATCTTCGTCCTCCCATTTGATCCGTTGGCATTCTTTGGACCAAGTTCATCTCGTTCGTCCATCTTTGTGCTCCCATTTGATCCGTTGGCTTTCTTTGGGCCAAGTTCGTCTCGTTCGTCCATCTTTGTCCTCCCATTTGATCCGTTGGCCTTCTTCGGACCAAGTTCGTCTCGTTCGTCCATCTTCCTCCTCCCATTTGATCCGTTGGCCTTCTTTGGACTAAGTTCGTCTCGTTCTACCATCTTCGTCCTCCCATTTGATCCGTTGGCATTCTTTGGACCATGTTCGTATCGTTCGTCCATCTTGGTCCTCCCATTTGATCCGTTGTTCTTCTTTGGACCAAGTTCATCTCGTTCGTCCATCTTCGTCCTCCCATTTGATCCATTGGCATTCTTTGGACCAAGTTCGTCTCGTTCGTCCCTCTTCGTCGTCCCATTTGATATGTAGGTCTTCTTTGGACTTAGTTCGTCTCGTTCTACCATCTTCATCCTCCAATTTGATCTGTTGCCATTCTTTGGACCAAGTTCGTCTCGTTCGTCCCTCTTCGTCCTCCCATTTGATCCGTTGTTATTCTTTGGGCCAAGTTCGTCTCGTTCGTCC
Organism: Glycyrrhiza uralensis; assembly: GCA_030159175.1. Taxonomy (NCBI): domain Eukaryota; kingdom Viridiplantae; phylum Streptophyta; class Magnoliopsida; order Fabales; family Fabaceae; genus Glycyrrhiza; species Glycyrrhiza uralensis. The sequence goes on along the minus strand of BRZY01000021.1, from coordinate 223,487 downwards.
TTCTTCGTCCTCCCATTTGATCCTTAGGCCTTCTTTGGACCAAGTTCTTCTCGTTCGTCCCTCTTCGTCCTCCCATTTGATCCGTTGTTATTCTTTGAACCAAGTTTGTCTCGTTCATCCATCTTTGTCCTCCCATTTGATCCGTTGGCATTCTTTGGACCAAGTTCCTCTCGTTCGTCCATCTTCGCCCTCCCATTTGATCCGTTGGCATTCTTTGGACCAAGTTCGTCTCGTTCGTCCATCTTCGTCCTCCCATTTGATCCGTTGGCCTTCTTTGGACCAAGTTCGTCTCGTTCGTTCCTCTTCGTCCTCCCATTTGATCCGTAGGCCTTCTTTGGACTAAGTTCGTCTCGTTCTACCATCCTTGTCCTCCCATTTGATCCGTTGGCATTCTTTGGACGAAGTTCGAATCGTTAGTCCATCTTGGTCCTCCCTTTTGATCCGTTGTTATTCTTTGGACCAAGTTCGTCTCGTTCGTCCATGTTCGTCCTCCCATTTGATCCATAGGCCTTCTTTGGACCAAGTTCTTCTCGTTCGTCCATCTTCGTCCTCCCATTTGATCCGTTGTTATTCTTTGGACCAAGTTCGTCTCGTTCGTCCATCTTCGTCCTCCCATTTGATCCATAGGCCTTCTTTGGACCAAGTTCTTCTCGTTCGTCCATCTTCGTCCTCCCATTTGATCCGTTGGCATTCTTTGGACCAAGTTCATCTCGTTCGTCCATCTTTGTGCTCCCATTTGATCCGTTGGCTTTCTTTGGACCAAGTTCGTCTCGTTCGTCCATCTTCGTCCTCCCAGTTGATCCGTTGGCATTCTTTGGACCAAGTTCATCTCGTTCGTCCATCTTTGTGCTCCCATTTGATCCGTTGGCTTTCTTTGGGCCAAGTTCGTCTCGTTCGTCCATCTTCGTCCTCCCATTTGATCCCTTGGCATTCTTTGGACCAAGTTAATCTCATTCGTCCCTCTTCGTCGTCCCATTTGATCCGTAGGTCTTCTTTGGACTTAGTTCGTCTCGTTCTACCATCTTCATCCTCCCATTTGATCTGTTGGCATTCTTTGGACCAAGTTCGTCTCGTTCGTCCCTCTTCGTCCTCCCATTTGATCCGTTGTTATTCTTTGGACCAAGTTCGTCTCGTTCGTCCATCTTCGTCCTCCCATTTGACCCTTAGGCCTTCTTTGGACCAAGTTCTTCTCGTTCGTCCCTCTTCGTCCTCCCATTTGATCCGTTGTTATTCTTTGGACCAAGTTCGTCTCGTTCTACCATCTTCATCCTCCCATTTGATCCGTTGGCATTCTTTGGACCAAGTTCGTCTCGTTCGTCCATCTTCGTCCTCCCATTTGATCCGTTGGCCTTCTTTGGACCAAGTTCGTCTCGTTCGTCCCTCTTCGTCCTCCCATTTGATCCGTTGGCATTCTTTGGACCAAGTTCATCTCGTTCGTCCATCTTTGTGCTCCCATTTGATCCGTTGGCTTTCTTTGGGCCAAGTTCGTCTCGTTCGTCCATCTTCGTCCTCCCATTTGATCCCTTGGCATTCTTTGGACCAAGTTAATCTCATTTGTCCCTCTTCGTCGTCCCATTTGATCCGTAGGTCTTCATTGGACTTAGTTCGTCTCGTTCTACCATCTTCATCCTCCCATTTGATCTGTTGGCATTCTTTGGACCAAGTTCGTCTCGTTCGTCCCTCTTCGTCCTCCCATTTGATCCGTTGTTATTCTTTGGACCAAGTTCGTCTCGTTCGTCCATCTTCGTCCTCCCATTTGACCCTTAGGCCTTCTTTGGACCAAGTTCTTCTCGTTCGTCCCTCTTCGTCCTCCCATTTGATCCGTTGTTATTCTTTGGACCAAGTTCGTCTCGTTCTACCATCTTCATCCTCCCATTTGATCCGTTGGCATTCTTTGGACCAAGTTCGTCTCGTTCGTCCATCTTCGTCCTCCCATTTGATCCGTTGGCCTTCTTTGGACCAAGTTCGTCTCGTTCGTCCCTCTTCGTCCTCCCATTTGATCCGTTGGCATTCTTTGGACCAAGTTCATCTCGTTCGTCCATCTTTGTGCTCCCATTTGATCCGTTGGCTTTCTTTGGACCAAGTTCGTCTCGTTCGTCCATCTTCGTCCTCCCATTTGATCCGTTGGCATTCTTTGGACCAAGTTCATCTCGTTCGTCCATCTTTGTGCTCCCATTTGATCCGTTGGCTTTCTTTGGGCCAAGTTCGTCTCGTTCGTCCATCTTCGTCCTCCCATTTGATCCCTTGGCATTCTTTGGACCAAGTTAATCTCATTCGTCCCTCTTCGTCGTCCCATTTGATCCGTAGGTCTTCTTTGGACTTAGTTCGTCTCGTTCTACCATCTTCATCCTCCCATTTGATCTGTTGGCATTCTTTGGACCAAGTTCGTCTCGTTCGTCCCTCTTCGTCCTCCCATTTGATCCGTTGTTATTCTTTGGACCAAGTTCGTCTCGTTCGTCCATCTTCGTCCTCCCATTTGACCCTTAGGCCTTCTTTGGACCAAGTTCTTCTCGTTCGTCCCTCTTCGTCCTTCCATTTGATCCGTTGTTATTCTTTGGACCAAGTTCGTCTCGTTCTACCATCTTCATCCTCCCATTTGATCCGTTGGCATTCTTTGGACCAAGTTCGTTTCGTTCGTCCATCTTCGTCCTCCCATTTGATCCGTTGGCCTTCTTTGGACCAAGTTCGTCTCGTTCGTCCCTCTTCGTCCTCCCATTTGATCCGTAGGCCTTCTTTGGACTAAGTTCGTCTCGTTCTACCATCCTCGTCCTCCCATTTGATCCGTAGGCATTCTTTGGACCAATTTCGTCTCGTTCGTCCATCTTGGTCCTCCCATTTGATCCGTTGTTATTCTTTGGACCAAGTTCGTCTCGTTCGTCCATCTTCGTCCTCCCATTTGATCCATAGGCCTTCTTTGGACCAAGTTCTTCTCGTTCGTCCATCTTCGTCCTCCCATTTGATCCGTTGTTATTCTTTGGACCAAGTTCATCTCGTTCGTCCATCTTCATCCTCCCATTTGATCCATAGGCCTTCTTTGGACCAAGTTCTTCTCGTTCGTCCATCTTCGTCCTCCCATTTGATCCGTTGGCATTCTTTGGACCAAGTTCGTCTCGTTCGTCCATCTTTGTGCTCCCATTTGATCCGTTGGCTTTCTTTGGGCCAAGTTCGTCTCATTCGTCCATCTTCGTCCTCCCATTTGATCCGTTGGCATTCTTTGGGCCAAGTTCGTCTCGTTGGTCCATCTTCGTCCTCCCATTTGATCCGTAGGCCTTCTTTGGACCAAGTTCGTCTCGTTCGTCCCTCTTCGTACTCCCATTTGATCCGTAGGCCTTCTTTGGACTAAGTTTGTCTCGTTCTACCATCTTCCTCCTCCCATTTGATCTGTTGGCATTCTTTGGACCAAGTTCGTCTCGTTCGTCCATCTTCGTCCTCCCATTTGAACCGTTGTTATTCTTTGGTCCAAGTTCGTCTCGTTCGTCCATCTTCGTCCTCCCATTTGATCCATAGGCCTTCTTTGGACCAAGTTCGTCTCGTTCGTCCCTCTTCGTCCTCCCATTTGATCCGTAGGCCTTCTTTAAACTAAGTTCGTCTCGTTCTACCATCTTCGTTCTCCCATTTGATCGGTTGGCATTCTTTGGACCAAGTTCGTCTCGTTCGTCCATCTTCGTCCTCCCATTTGATCCGTAAGCCTTCTTTGGACCAAGTTCGTCTCGTTTGTCCCTCTTCGTCCTCCCATTTGATCCGTAGGCCTTCTTTGGACCAATTTCGTCTCGTTCGTCCATCTTTGTCCTCCCATTTGATCCGTTGGCCTTCTTCGGACCAAGTTCGTCTCGTTCGTCCATCTTCCTCCTCCCATTTGATCCGTTGGCCTTCTTTGGACTAAGTTCGTCTCGTTCTACCATCTTCGTCCTCCCATTTGATCCGTTGGCATTCTTTGGACCATGTTCGTATCGTTCGTCCATCTTGGTCCTCCCATTTGATCCGTTGTTCTTCTTTGGACCAAGTTCGTCTCGTTCGTCCATCTTCGTCCTCCCATTTGATCCGTTGTTATTCTTTGAACCAAGTTTGTCTCGTTCCTCCATCTTTGTCCTCCCATTTGATCCGTTGGCATTCTTTGGACCAAGTTCCTCTCGTTCGTCCATCTTCGCCCTCCCATTTGATCCGTTGGCATTCTTTGGACCAAGTTCGTCTCGTTCGTCCATCTTCGTCCTCCCATTTGATCCGTTGGCCTTCTTTGGACCAAGTTCGTCTCGTTCGTCCCTCTTCGTCCTCCCATTTGATCCGTAGGCCTTCTTTGGACTAAGTTCGTCTCGTTCTACCATCCTTGTCCTCCCATTTGATCCGTTGGCATTCTTTGGACGAAGTTCGAATCGTTAGTCCATCTTGGTCCTCCCTTTTGATCCGTTGTTATTCTTTGGACCAAGTTCGTCTCGTTCGTCCATGTTCGTCCTCCCATTTGATCCATAGGCCTTCTTTGGACCAAGTTCTTCTCGTTCGTCCATCTTCGTCCTCCCATTTGATCCGTTGTTATTCTTTGGACCAAGTTCGTCTCGTTCGTCCATCTTCGTCCTCCCATTTGATCCATAGGCCTTCTTTGGACCAAGTTCTTCTCGTTCGTCCATCTTCGTCCTCCCATTTGATCCGTTGGCATTCTTTGGACCAAGTTCATCTCGTTCGTCCATCTTTGTGCTCCCATTTGATCCATTGGCTTTCTTTGGACCAAGTTCGTCTCGTTCGTCCATCTTCGTCCTCCCATTTGATCCGTTGGCATTCTTTGGACCAAGTTCATCTTGTTCGTCCATCTTTGTGCTCCCATTTGATCCGTTGGCTTTCTTTGGGCCAAGTTCGTCTCGTTCGTCCATCTTCGTCCTCCCATTTGATCCCTTGGCATTCTTTGGACCAAGTTAATCTCATTCGTCCCTCTTCGTCGTCCCATTTGATCCGTAGGTCTTCTTTGGACTTAGTTCGTCTCGTTCTACCATCTTCATCCTCCCATTTGATCTGTTGGCATTCTTTGGACCAAGTTCGTCTCGTTCGTCCCTCTTCGTCCTCCCATTTGATCCGTTGTTATTCTTTGGACCAAGTTCGTCTCGTTCGTCCATCTTCGTCCTCCCATTTGACCCTTAGGCCTTCTTTGGACCAAGTTCTTCTCGTTCGTCCCTCTTCGTCCTCCCATTTGATCCGTTGTTATTCTTTGGACCAAGTTCGTCTCGTTCTACCATCTTCATCCTCCCATTTGATCCGTTGGCATTCTTTGGACCAAGTTCGTCTCGTTTGTCCATCTTCGTCCTCCCATTTGATCCGTTGGCCTTCTTTCGACCAAGTTCGTCTCGTTCGTCCCTCTTCGTCCTCCCATTTGATCCGTAGGCCTTCTTTGGACTAAGTTCGTCTCGTTCTACCATCCTCGTCCTCCCATTTGATCCGTAGGCATTCTTTGGACCAATTTCGTCTCGTTCGTCCATCTTGGTCCTCCCATTTGATCCGTTGTTATTCTTTGGACCAAGTTCGTCTCGTTCGTCCATCTTCGTCCTCCCATTTGATCCATAGGCCTTCTTTGGACCAAGTTCTTCTCGTTCGTCCATCTTCGTCCTCCCATTTGATCCGTTGTTATTCTTTGGACCATGTTCGTCTCGTTCGTCCATCTTCGTCCTCCCATTTGATCCATAGGCCTTCTTTGGACCAAGTTCTTCTCGTTCGTCCATCTTCGTCCTCCCATTTGATCCGTTGGCATTCTTTGGACCAAGTTCGTCTCGTTCGTCCATCTTTGTGCTCCCATTTGATCCGTTGGCTTTCTTTGGGCCAAGTTCGTCTCATTCGTCCATCTTCCTCCTCCCATTTGATCCGTTGGCCTTCTTTGGACTAAGTTCGTCTCGTTCTACCATCTTCGTCCTCCCATTTGATCCGTTGGCATTCTTTGGACCATGTTCGTATCGTTCGTCCATCTTGGTCCTCCCATTTGATCCGTTGTTCTTCTTTGGACCAAGTTCGTCTCGTTCGTCCATCTTCGTCCTCCCATTTGATCCATTGGCATTCTTTGGACCAAGTTCGTCTCGTTCGTCCCTCTTCGTCGTCCCATTTGATACGTAGGTCTTCTTTGGACTTAGTTCGTCTCGTTCTACCATCTTCATCCTCCAATTTGATCTGTTGCCATTCTTTGGACCAAGTTCGTCTCGTTCGTCCCTCTTCGTCCTCCCATTTGATCCGTTGTTATTCTTTGGGCCAAGTTCGTCTCGTTCGTCCATCTTCGTCCTCCCATTTGATCCTTAGGCCTTCTTTGGACCAAGTTCTTCTCGTTCATCCCTCTTCGTCCTCCCATTTGATCCGTTGTTATTCTTTGAACCAAGTTTGTCTCGTTCATCCATCTTTGTCCTCCCATTTGATCCGTTGGCATTCTTTGGACCAAGTTCCTCTCGTTCGTCCATCTTCGCCCTCCCATTTGATCCGTTGGCATTCTTTGGACCAAGTTCGTCTCGTTCGTCCATCTTCGTCCTCCCATTTGATCCGTTGGCCTTCTTTGGACCAAGTTCGTCTCGTTCGTCCCTCTTCGTCCTCCCATTTGATCCGTAGGCCTTCTTTGGACTAAGTTCGTCTCGTTCTACCATCCTTGTCCTCCCATTTGATCCGTTGGCATTCTTTGGACGAAGTTCGAATCGTTAGTCCATCTTGGTCCTCCCTTTTGATCCGTTGTTATTCTTTGGACCAAGTTCGTCTCGTTCGTCCATGTTCGTCCTCCCATTTGATCCATAGGCCTTCTTTGGACCAAGTTCTTCTCGTTCGTCCATCTTCGTCCTCCCATTTGATCCGTTGTTATTCTTTGGACCAAGTTCGTCTCGTTCGTCCATCTTCGTCCTCCCATTTGATCCATAGGCCTTCTTTGGACCAAGTTCTGCTCGTTCGTCCATCTTCGTCCTCCCATTTGATCCGTTGGCATTCTTTGGACCAAGTTCATCTCGTTCGTCCATCTTTGTGCTCCCATTTGATCCGTTGGCTTTCTTTGGACCAAGTTCGTCTCGTTCGTCCATCTTCGTCCTCCCATTTGATCCGTTGGCATTCTTTGGACCAAGTTCATCTCGTTCGTCCATCTTTGTGCTCCCATTTGATCCGTTGGCTTTCTTTGGGCCAAGTTCGTCTCGTTCGTCCATCTTCGTCCTCCCATTTGATCCCTTGGCATTCTTTGGACCAAGTTAATCTCATTCGTCCCTCTTCGTCGTCCCATTTGATCCGTAGGTCTTCTTTGGACTTAGTTCGTCTCGTTCTACCATCTTCATCCTCCCATTTGATCTGTTGGCATTCTTTGGACCAAGTTCGTCTCGTTCGTCCCTCTTCGTCCTCCCATTTGATCCGTTGTTATTCTTTGGACCAAGTTCGTCTCGTTCGTCCATCTTCGTCCTCCCATTTGACCCTTAGGCCTTCTTTGGACCAAGTTCTTCTCGTTCGTCCCTCTTCGTCCTCCCATTTGATCCGTTGTTATTCTTTGGACCAAGTTCGTCTCGTTCTACCATCTTCATCCTCCCATTTGATCCGTTGGCATTCTTTGGACCAAGTTCGTCTCGTTCGTCCATCTTCGTCCTCCCATTTGATCCGTTGGCCTTCTTTGGACCAAGTTCGTCTCGTTCGTCCCTCTTCGTCCTCCCATTTGATCCGTAGGCCTTCTTTGGACTAAGTTCGTCTCGTTCTACCATCCTCGTCCTCCCATTTGATCCGTAGGCATTCTTTGGACCAATTTCGTCTCGTTCGTCCATCTTGGTCCTCCCATTTGATCCGTTGTTATTCTTTGGACCAAGTTCGTCTCGTTCGTCCATCTTCGTCCTCCCATTTGATCTATAGGCCTTCTTTGGACCAAGTTCTTCTCATTCGTCCATCTTCGTCCTCCCATTTGATCCGTTGGTATTCTTTGGACCAAGTTCGTCTCGTTCGTCCATCTTTGTGCTCCCATTTGATCCGTTGGCTTTCTTTGGGCCAAGTTCGTCTCATTCGTCCATCTTCGTCCTCCCATTTGATCCGTTGGCATTCTTTGGGCCAAGTTCGTCTCGTTGGTCCATCTTCGTCCTCCCATTTGATCCGTAGGCCTTCTTTGGACCAAGTTCGTCTCGTTCGTCCCTCTTCGTACTCCCATTTGATCCGTAGGCCTTCTTTGGACTAAGTTTGTCTCGTTCTACCATCTTCCTCCTCCCATTTGATCTGTTGGCATTCTTTGGTCCAAGTTCGTCTCGTTCGTCCATCTTCGTCCTCCCATTTGATCCATAGGCCTTCTTAGGACCAAGTTCGTCTCGTTCGTCCCTCTTCGTCCTCCCATTTGATCCGTAGGCCTTCTTTAAACTAAGTTCGTCTCGTTCTACCATCTTCGTTCTCCCATTTGATCGGTTGGCATTCTTTGGACCAAGTTCGTCTCGTTCGTCCATCTTCGTCCTCCCATTTGATCCGTAAGCCTTCTTTGGACCAAGTTCGTCTCGTTTGTCCCTCTTCGTCCTCCCATTTGATCCATAGGCCTTCTTTGGACCAAGTTCTTCTCGTTCGTCCATCTTCGTCCTCCCATTTGATCCGTTGTTATTCTTTGGACCATGTTCGTCTCGTTCGTCCATCTTCGTCCTCCCATTTGATCCATAGGCCTTCTTTGGACCAAGTTCTTCTCGTTCGTCCATCTTCGTCCTCCCATTTGATCCGTTGGCATTCTTTGGACCAAGTTCGTCTCGTTCGTCCATCTTTGTGCTCCCATTTGATCCGTTGGCTTTCTTTGGGCCAAGTTCGTCTCATTCGTCCATCTTCCTCCTCCCATTTGATCCGTTGGCCTTCTTTGGACTAAGTTCGTCTCGTTCTACCATCTTCGTCCTCCCATTTGATCCGTTGGCATTCTTTGGACCATGTTCGTATCGTTCGTCCATCTTGGTCCTCCCATTTGATCCGTTGTTCTTCTTTGGACCAAGTTCGTCTCGTTCGTCCATCTTCGTCCTCCCATTTGATCCATTGGCATTCTTTGGACCAAGTTCGTCTCGTTCGTCCCTCTTCGTCGTCCCATTTGATACGTAGGTCTTCTTTGGACTTAGTTCGTCTCGTTCTACCATCTTCATCCTCCAATTTGATCTGTTGCCATTCTTTGGACCAAGTTCGTCTCGTTCGTCCCTCTTCGTCCTCCCATTTGATCCGTTGTTATTCTTTGGGCCAAGTTCGTCTCGTTCGTCCATCTTCGTCCTCCCATTTGATCCTTAGGCCTTCTTTGGACCAAGTTCTTCTCGTTCATCCCTCTTCGTCCTCCCATTTGATCCGTTGTTATTCTTTGAACCAAGTTTGTCTCGTTCATCCATCTTTGTCCTCCCATTTGATCCGTTGGCATTCTTTGGACCAAGTTCCTCTCGTTCGTCCATCTTCGCCCTCCCATTTGATCCGTTGGCATTCTTTGGACCAAGTTCGTCTCGTTCGTCCATCTTCGTCCTCCCATTTGATCCGTTGGCCTTCTTTGGACCAAGTTCGTCTCGTTCGTCCCTCTTCGTCCTCCCATTTGATCCGTAGGCCTTCTTTGGACTAAGTTCGTCTCGTTCTACCATCCTTGTCCTCCCATTTGATCCGTTGGCATTCTTTGGACGAAGTTCGAATCGTTAGTCCATCTTGGTCCTCCCTTTTGATCCGTTGTTATTCTTTGGACCAAGTTCGTCTCGTTCGTCCATGTTCGTCCTCCCATTTGATCCATAGGCCTTCTTTGGACCAAGTTCTTCTCGTTCGTCCATCTTCGTCCTCCCATTTGATCCGTTGTTATTCTTTGGACCAAGTTCGTCTCGTTCGTCCATCTTCGTCCTCCCATTTGATCCATAGGCCTTCTTTGGACCAAGTTCTGCTCGTTCGTCCATCTTCGTCCTCCCATTTGATCCGTTGGCATTCTTTGGACCAAGTTCATCTCGTTCGTCCATCTTTGTGCTCCCATTTGATCCGTTGGCTTTCTTTGGACCAAGTTCGTCTCGTTCGTCCATCTTCGTCCTCCCATTTGATCCGTTGGCATTCTTTGGACCAAGTTCATCTCGTTCGTCCATCTTTGTGCTCCCATTTGATCCGTTGGCTTTCTTTGGGCCAAGTTCGTCTCGTTCGTCCATCTTCGTCCTCCCATTTGATCCCTTGGCATTCTTTGGACCAAGTTAATCTCATTCGTCCCTCTTCGTCGTCCCATTTGATCCGTAGGTCTTCTTTGGACTTAGTTCGTCTCGTTCTACCATCTTCATCCTCCCATTTGATCTGTTGGCATTCTTTGGACCAAGTTCGTCTCGTTCGTCCCTCTTCGTCCTCCCATTTGATCCGTTGTTATTCTTTGGACCAAGTTCGTCTCGTTCGTCCATCTTCGTCCTCCCATTTGACCCTTAGGCCTTCTTTGGACCAAGTTCTTCTCGTTCGTCCCTCTTCGTCCTCCCATTTGATCCGTTGTTATTCTTTGGACCAAGTTCGTCTCGTTCTACCATCTTCATCCTCCCATTTGATCCGTTGGCATTCTTTGGACCAAGTTCGTCTCGTTCGTCCATCTTCGTCCTCCCATTTGATCCGTTGGCCTTCTTTGGACCAAGTTCGTCTCGTTCGTCCCTCTTCGTCCTCCCATTTGATCCGTAGGCCTTCTTTGGACTAAGTTCGTCTCGTTCTACCATCCTCGTCCTCCCATTTGATCCGTAGGCATTCTTTGGACCAATTTCGTCTCGTTCGTCCATCTTGGTCCTCCCATTTGATCCGTTGTTATTCTTTGGACCAAGTTCGTCTCGTTCGTCCATCTTCGTCCTCCCATTTGATCTATAGGCCTTCTTTGGACCAAGTTCTTCTCATTCGTCCATCTTCGTCCTCCCATTTGATCCGTTGGTATTCTTTGGACCAAGTTCGTCTCGTTCGTCCATCTTTGTGCTCCCATTTGATCCGTTGGCTTTCTTTGGGCCAAGTTCGTCTCATTCGTCCATCTTCGTCCTCCCATTTGATCCGTTGGCATTCTTTGGGCCAAGTTCGTCTCGTTGGTCCATCTTCGTCCTCCCATTTGATCCGTAGGCCTTCTTTGGACCAAGTTCGTCTCGTTCGTCCCTCTTCGTACTCCCATTTGATCCGTAGGCCTTCTTTGGACTAAGTTTGTCTCGTTCTACCATCTTCCTCCTCCCATTTGATCTGTTGGCATTCTTTGGTCCAAGTTCGTCTCGTTCGTCCATCTTCGTCCTCCCATTTGATCCATAGGCCTTCTTAGGACCAAGTTCGTCTCGTTCGTCCCTCTTCGTCCTCCCATTTGATCCGTAGGCCTTCTTTAAACTAAGTTCGTCTCGTTCTACCATCTTCGTTCTCCCATTTGATCGGTTGGCATTCTTTGGACCAAGTTCGTCTCGTTCGTCCATCTTCGTCCTCCCATTTGATCCGTAAGCCTTCTTTGGACCAAGTTCGTCTCGTTTGTCCCTCTTCGTCCTCCCATTTGATCCGTAGGCCTTCTTTGGACGAAGTTCGTCTCGTTCGTCCATCTTCGTCCTTCCATTTGATCCGTAGGCCTTCTTTGGACCAAGTTCGTCTCGTTCGTCAATCTTCGTCCTCCCATTTGATCCCTAGGCCTTCTTTGGACCAAGTTCGTCTCTTTCGTCCATCTTCGTCCTCCCATTTGATCCATAGGCCTTCTTTGGACCAAGTTCGTCTCGTTCGTCCATCTTTGTGCTCCCATTTGATCCGTTGGCATTCTTTGGACCAAGTTCGTCTCGTTCGTCTCGTTCGTCCATCTTTGTCATCCCATTCGATCCATTGGCATTCATTGGACCAAGTTCGTCTCGTTCATCCATCTTCGTCCTCCATTTTGATACTTGGCATTCTTTGGACCAAGTTCGTCTTGTTCGTCCATCTTCGTCCTCCCATTTGATCCGTAGGCCTTCTTTGGACGAAGTTCGTCTCGTTCGTCCATCTTCGTCCTCCCATTTGATCCATTGTTATTCTTTGGACCAAGTTCGTCTCGTTCATCCATCTTTGTCCTCCCATTTGATCCGTTGGCCTTCTTGGGACCAAGTTCGTCTCGTTCGTCCATCTTCGTCCTCCCATTTGATCCGTTGGCCTTCTTCGGACTCAGTTCGTCTCCTTCTACCATCTTCGTCCTCCCATTTTATCCATTGGCATTCTTTGGACCAAGTTCGTATCGTTCGTCCATCTTGGTCCTCCCATTTGATCCGTTGTTATTCTTTGGACCAAGTTCGTCTCGTTCGTCCATCTTAGTCCTCCCATTTGATCCTTAGGCCTTCTTTGGACCAAGTTCTTCTCGGTCGTTCATCTTCGTCCTCGCATTTGATCCAGTGGCATTCTTTGGACCAAGTTCGTCTCGTTCGTCCCTCTTCGTCCTCCCATTTGATCCGTTGTTATTCTTTGGACCATGTTCGTCTCGTTCGTCCATCTTTGTCCTCCCATTTGATCCGTTGGCATTCTTTGGACCAAGTTCATCTCGTTCGTCCATCTTCGTCCTCCCATTTGATCCGTTGTTATTCTTTGGACCAAGTTCGTCTCGTTCGTCCATCTTCGTCCTCCCATTTGATCCGTAAGCCTTCTTTGGACCAAGTTTGTCTCGTTCTACCATATTCGTCATCCCATTTGATCCGTAGGCCTTCTTTGGACCAATTTCTTCTCGTTCGTCCATCTTCGTCCTCCCATTTGATCCGTTGGCATTCTTTGGACCATGTTCGTCTCGCTCGTCCATCTATGTCCTCCCATTTGATCCGTTGGCCTTCTTTGGACCAAGTTCGTCTCGTTCGTCCCTTTTCGTCGTCCCATTTGATCCGTAGGTCTTCTTTGGACTTAGTTCGTCTCGTTCTACCATCTTCATCCTCCCATTTGATCTGTTGGCATTCTTTGGACCAAGTTCGTCTCGTTCGTCCCTCTTCGTCCTCCCATTTGATCCTTAGGCCTTCTTTGGACCAAGTTCATCTCGTTCGTCCATCTTCGTCCACCCATTTGATCCCTAGGCCTTCTTTGGACCAAGTTCGTCTCTTTCGTCCATCTTCGTCCTCCCATTTGATCCATAGGACTTCTTTGGACCAAGTTCGTCTCGTTCGTCCATCTTTGTGCTCCCATTTGATCCGTTGGCATTCTTTGGACCAAGTTCGTCACGTTCGTCCATCTTTGTCCTCTCATTTGATCCATTGGCATTCATTGGACCAAGTTCGTCTCGTTCATCCATCTTCGTCCTTCATTTTGATCCTTGGCATTCTTTGGACCAAGTTCGTCTTGTTCGTCCATCTTCGTCCTCCCATTTGATTCGTAAGCCTTCTTTGGACCAAGTTCGTCCCTCTTCGTCCTCCCATTTGATCCGTAGGCCTTCTTTGGACGAAGTTCGTCTCGTTCGTCCATCTTCGTCCTCCCATTTGATCCATTGTTATTCTTTGGACCAAGTTCGTCTCGTTCTTCCATCTTTGTCCTCCCATTTGATCTGTTGGCCTTCTTCGGACCAAGTTCGTCTCGTTCGTCCATCTTCGTCCTCCCATTTGATCCGTTGGCCTTCTTCGGACTAAGTTCGTCTCGTTCTACCATCTTCGTCCTCCCATTTGATCCGTTGGCCTTCTTCGGACTAAGTTCGTCTCGTTCTACCATCTTCGTCCTCCCATTTGATCCGTTGGCATTCTTTGGACCAACTTCGTATCGTTCGTCCATCTTGGTCCTCCCATTTGATCCGTTGTTATTCTTTGGACCAAGTTCGCCTCGTTCGTCCATCTTCGTCCTCCCATTTGATCCTTAGGCCTTCTTTGGACCAAGTTCTTCTCGTTCGTCCATCTTCGTCCTCCCATTTGATCCAGTGGCATTCTTTGGACCAAGTTCGTCTCGTTCGTCCCTCTTCGTCCTCCCATTTGATCCGTTGTTATTCTTTGGACCAAGTTCGTCTCGTTCGTCCATCTTTGTCCTCCCATTTGATCCGTTTGCATTCTTTGGACCAAGTTCATCTCGTTCGTCCATCTTCGTCCTCCCATTTGATCCGTTGTTATTCTTTGGACCAAGTTCGTATCGTTCGTCCATCTTCGTCCTCCCATTTGATCCGTAGTCCTTCTTTGGACCAAGTTTGTCTCGTTCTACCATATTCGTCATCCCATTTGATCCGTAGGCCTTCTTTGGACCAATTTCGTCTTGTTCGTCCATCTTCGTCCTCCCATTTGATCCGTTGGCCTTCTTTGGACCAAGTTCGTCTCGTTCGTCCCTTTTCGTCGTCCCATTTGATCCGTAGGTCTTCTTTGGACTTAGTTCGTCTCGTTCTACCATCTTCATCCTCCCATTTGATCTGTTGGCATTCTTTGGACCAAGTTCGTCTCGTTCGTCCCTCTTCGTCCTCCCATTTGATCCGTTGTTATTCTTTGGACCAAGTTCGTCTCGTTCGTCCATCTTCGTCCTCCCATTTGATCCTTAGGCCTTCTTTGGACCAAGTTCTTCTCGTTCGTCCCTCTTCGTCCTCCCATTTGATCCGTTGTTATTCTTTGGACCAAGTTCCTCTCGTTTGTCTGTTGTTATTCTTTGGACGAAGTTCGTCTCGTTCATCCATCTTCGTCATCCCATTTGATCCGTAGGCCTTCTTTGGACCAAGTTTGTCTTGTTCTACCATATTCGTCCTCCCATTTGATCCGTAGGCCTTCTTTGGACCAATTTCGTCTCGTTCGTCCATCTTTGTCCTCCCATTTGATCCGTTGGCCTTCTTCGGACCAAGTTCGTCTCGTTCCTCCATCTTCCTCCTCCCATTTGATCCGTTGCCCTTCTTTGGACTAAGTTCGTCTCGTTCTACCATCTTCGTCCTCCCATTTGATCCGTTGGCATTCTTTGGACCAAGTTCGTATCGTTCGTCCATCTTGGTCCTCCCATTTGATCCGTTGTTATTCTTTGGACCAAGTTCGTCTTGTTCGTCCATCTTCGTCCTCCCATTTGATCCATTGGCATTCTTTGGACCAAGTTCGTCTCATTCGTCCCTCTTCGTCGTCCCATTTGATCCGTAGGTCTTCTTTGGACTTAGTTCGTCTCGTTCTACCATCTTCATCCTCCCATTTGATCTGTTGGCATTCTTTGGAACAAGTTCGTCTCGTTCGTCCCTCTTCGTCCTCCCTTTTTATCCGTTGTTATTCTTTGGTCCAAGTTCGTCTCGTTCGTCCATCTTCGTCCTCCCATTTGATCCGTTGGCATTCTTTGGACCAAGTTCGTCTCGTTCGTCCATCTTCGTCCTCCCTTTTGATCCGTTGGCCTTCTTTGGACCAAGTTCGTCTCGTTCGTCCCTCTTCGTCCCTCTTCGTCCTCCCATTTGATCCGTAGGCCTTCTTTGGACTAAGTTCGTCTCGTTCTACCATCCTCGTCCTCCCATTTGATCCGTTGTTATTCTTTGGACCAAGTTCGTCTCGTTCGTCCATCTTCGTCCACCCATTTGATCCTTAGGCCTTCTTTGGACCAAGTTCTTCTCGTTCGTCCATCTTCGTCCTCCCATTTGATCCAGTGGCATTCTTTGGACCAAGTTCGTCTCGTTCGTCCCTCTTCGTCCTCCCATTTGATCCGTTGTTATTCTTTGGACCAAGTTCGTCTCGTTCATACCTCTTCGTCCACCCATTTGATCCGTAGGCCTTCTTTTGACTAAGTTCGTCTCGTTCTACCATCTTCGTCCTACCATTTGATCTGTTGGCATTCTTTGGACCAAGTTCGTCTCGTTCGTCTATCTTCGTCCTCCCATTTGATCCGTAGTTATTCTTTGGACCAAGTTCGTCTCGTTCGTCCATCTTCGTCCTCCCATTTGATCCATAGGCTTTCTTTGGACCAAGTTCGTCTCGTTCGTCCATCTTCATCCTCCCATTTGATCCATAGGCCTTCTTTGGACCAAGTTCGTCTCGTTCGTCCCTCTTCGTCCTCCCATTTGATCCGTAGGCCTTCTTTAGACTAAGTTCGTCTCGTTCTACCATCTTCGTCCTCCCATTTGATCCGTAGGCCTTCTTTGGAGGAAGTTCGTCTCGTTCGTCCATCTTGTCCTTCCATTTGATCCGTAGGCCTTCTTTGGACCAAGTTCGTCTCGTTCGTCCATGTTCGTCCTCCCAATTATCCCTAGGCCTTCTTTGGACAAAGTTCGTCTCTTTCGTCCATCTTCGTCCTCCCATTTGATCCATAGGCCTTCTTTGGACCAAGTTCGTCTCGTTCGTCCATCTTTGTGCTCCCATTTGATCCGTTGGCATTCTTTGGACCAAGTTCGTCTCGTTCGTCCATCTTTGTCCTCCCATTTCATCCATTGTTATTCTTTGGACAAAGTGCGTCTCGTTCATCCCACGTCGTCCTCCATTTTGATCCTTGGCATTCTTTGGAACAAGTTCGTCTCGTTCGTCCATCTTCGTCCTCCCATTTGATCCGTAAACCTTATTTGGACCAAGTTCGTCTCGTTCGTCCCTCTTCGTCCTCCCATTTGATCCGTAGGCCTTCTTTGGACGAAGTTCGTCTCGTTCGTCCATCTTCGTCCTCCCATTTGATCTGTTGGCATTCTTTGGTACAAGTTCGTCTCGTTCGTCCATCTTTGTCCTCCCATTTGATCGGTTGTTATTCTTTGGACCAAGTTCGTCTCGTTCGTCCATCTTCGTCCTCCCATTTGATCCATTGGCATTCTTTGGACCAAGTTCGTCTCGTTCGTCGCTCTTCGTCGTCCCATTTGATCTGTAGGTCTTCTTTGGACTTAGTTCGTCTCGTTCTACCATCTTCATCATCCCATTTCATCTGTTGGCATTCTTTGGACCAAGTTCGTCTCGTTCGTCCCTCTTCGTCCTCCCATTTGATCCGTTGTTATTCTTTGGACCAAGTTCGTCTCGTTCGTCCATCTTCGTCCTCCCATTTGATCCTTAGGCCTTCTTCGGACCAAGTTCTTCTCGTTCGTCCATCTTCGTACTCCCATTTGATCCAGTGGCATTCTTTGGACCAAGTTCGTCTCGTTCGTCCCTCTTCGTCCTCCCATTTGATCCGTTGTTATTCTTTGGACCAAGTTCGTCTCGTTCGTCCATCTTTGTCCTCCCATTTGATCCGTTGGCATTCTTTGGACCAAGTTGATCTCGTTCGTTCATCTTCGTCCTCCCATTTGATCCGTTGTTATTCTTTGCACCAAGTTCGTCTCGTTCGTCCATCTTCGTCCTCCCATTTGATCCGTAGGCCTTCTTTGGACCAATTTCGTCTCGTTCGTCCATCTTCGTCCTCCCATTTGATCCGTTGGCATTCTTTGGACCAAGTTCGTCTCGTTCGTCCATCTTCGTCCTCCCATTTGATCCGTTGGCCTTCTGTGGAGCAAGTTCGTCTCGTTCGTCGCTCTTCGTCCTCCCATTTGATCCGTAGGCCTTCTTTGGACTAAGTTCGTCTCGTTCTACCATCCTCGGCCTCCCATTTGATCTGTTGGCATTCTTTGGATGAAGTTCGTATCGTTCGTCCATCTTGGTCCTCCCATTTGATCTGTTGTTATTCTTTGGACCAAGTTCGTCTCGTTCGTCATTCTTCGTACTCCCATTTGATCCATAGGCCTTCTTTGGACCAAGTTCTTCTCGTTCGTCCATCTTCGTCCTCCCATTTGATCCGTTGTTATTCTTTGGACCAAGTTCGTCTCGTTCGTCCATCTTCGTCCTCCCATTTGATCCATAGGCCTTCTTTGGACCAAGTTCGTCTCGTTCGTCCATCTTCGTCCTCCCATTTGATCCGTTGGCATTCTTTGGACCAAGTTCGTCTCGTTCGTCCATCTTCGTCCTCCCATTTGATCCGTTGGCCTTCTTTGGACCAAGTTCGTCTCGTTCGTCCCTCTTCATCCCTCTTCGTCCTCCCATTTGATCCGTAGGCCTTCTTTGGACTAAGTTCGTCTCGTTCTACCATCCTCGTGCTCCCATTTGATCCGTTGTTATTCTTTGGACCAAGTGCATCTCGTTCGTCCATCTTCGTCCACCCATTTGATCCTTAGGCCTTCTTTGGACCAAGTTCTTCTCGTTCGTCCATCTTCGTCCTCCCATTTGATCCAGTGGCATTCTTTGGACCAAGTTCGTCTCGTTCGTCCCTCTTCGTCCTCCCATTTGATCCGTTGTTATTCTTTGGACCAAGTTCGTCTCGTTCATACCTCTTCGTCCACCCATTTGATCCGTAGGCCTTCTTTTGACTAAGTTCGTCTCGTTCTACCATCTTCGTCCTACCATTTGATCTGTTGGCATTCTTTGGACCAAGTTCGTCTCGTTCGTCTATCTTCGTCCTCCCATTTGATCCGTAGTTATTCTTTGGACCAAGTTCGTCTCGTTCGTCCATCTTCGTCCTCCCATTTGATCCATAGGCCTTCTTTGGACCAAGTTCGTCTCGTTCGTCCATCTTCGTCCTCCCATTTGATCCATAGGCCTTCTTTGGACCAAGTTCGTCTCGTTCGTCCCTCTTCGTCCTCCAATTTGATCCGTAGGCCTTCTTTAGACTAAGTTCGTCTCGTTCTACCATCTTCGTCCTCCCATTTGATCGGTTGGCATTCTTTGGACCAAGTTCGTCTCGTTCGTCCATCTCCGTCCTCCCATTAAATCCGTAAGCCTTCTTTGGACCAAGTTCGTCTCGTTTGCCCCTCTTCGTCCTCCCATTTGATCCGTAGGCCTTCTTTGGAGGAAGTTCGTCTCGTTCGTCCATCTTCGTCCTTCCATTTGATCCGTAGGCCTTCTTTGGACCAAGTTCATCTCGTTCGTCCATGTTCGTCCTCCCAATTATCCCTAGGCCTTCTTTGGACAAAGTTCGTCTCTTTCGTCCATCTTCGTCCTCCCATTTGATCCATAGGCCTTCTTTGCACCAAGTTCGTCTCGTTCGTCCATCTTTGTGCTCCCATTTGATCCGTTGGCATTCTTTGGACCAAGTTCGTCTCGTTCGTCCATCTTTGTCCTCCCATTTCATCCATTGTTATTCTTTGGACAAAGTGCGTCTCGTTCATCCCACGTCGTCCTCCATTTTGATCCTTGGCATTCTTTGGAACAAGTTCGTCTCGTTCGTCCATCTTCGTCCTCCCATTTGATCCGTAAACCTTATTTGGACCAAGTTCGTCTCGTTTGTCCCTCTTCGTCCTCCCATTTGATCCGTTGTTATTCTTTGGACCAAGTTCGTCTCGTTCGTCCATCTTCGTCCTCCCATTTGATCCTTAGGCCTTCTTTGGACCAAGTTCTTCTCGTTCGTCCCTCTTCGTCCTCCCATTTGATCCGTTGTTATTCTTTGGACCAAGTTCCTCTCGTTCGTCTGTTGTTATTCTTTGGACGAAGTTCGTCTCGTTCATCCATCTTCGTCATCCCATTTGATCCGTAGGCCTTCTTTGGACCAAGTTTGTCTTGTTCTACCATATTCGTCCTCCCATTTGATCCGTAGGCCTTCTTTGGACCAATTTCGTCTCGTTCGTCCATCTTTGTCCTCCCATTTGATCCGTTGGCCTTCTTCGGACCAAGTTCGTCTCGTTCCTCCATCTTCCTCCTCCCATTTGATCCGTTGCCCTTCTTTGGACTAAGTTCGTCTTGTTCTACCATCTTCGTCCTCCCATTTGATCCGTTGGCATTCTTTGGACCAAGTTCGTATCGTTCGTCCATCTTGGTCCTCCCATTTGATCCGTTGTTATTCTTTGGACCAAGTTCGTCTTGTTCGTCCATCTTCGTCCTCCCATTTGATCCATTGGCATTCTTTGGACCAAGTTCGTCTCATTCGTCCCTCTTCGTCGTCCCATTTGATCCGTAGGTCTTCTTTGGACTTAGTTCGTCTCGTTCTACCATCTTCATCCTCCCATTTGATCTGTTGGCATTCTTTGGAACAAGTTCGTCTCGTTCGTCCCTCTTCGTCCTCCCTTTTTATCCGTTGTTATTCTTTGGTCCAAGTTCGTCTCGTTCGTCCATCTTCGTCCTCCCATTTGTTCCGTTGGCATTCTTTGGACCAAGTTCGTCTCGTTCGTCCATCTTCGTCCTCCCTTTTGATCCGTTGGCCTTCTTTGGACCAAGTTCGTCTCGTTCGTCCCTCTTCGTCCCTCTTCGTCCTCCCATTTGATCCGTAGGCCTTCTTTGGACTAAGTTCGTCTCGTTCTACCATCCTCGTCCTCCCATTTGATCCGTTGTTATTCTTTGGACCAAGTTCGTCTCGTTCGTCCATCTTCGTCCACCCATTTGATCCTTAGGCCTTCTTTGGACCAAGTTCTTCTCGTTCGTCCATCTTCGTCCTCCCATTTGATCCAGTGGCATTCTTTGGACCAAGTTCGTCTCGTTCGTCCCTCTTCGTCCTCCCATTTGATCCGTTGTTATTCTTTGGACCAAGTTCGTCTCGTTCATACCTCTTCGTCCACCCATTTGATCCGTAGGCCTTCTTTTGACTAAGTTCGTCTCGTTCTACCATCTTCGTCCTACCATTTGATCTGTTGGCATTCTTTGGACCAAGTTCGTCTCGTTCGTCTATCTTCGTCCTCCCATTTGATCCGTAGTTATTCTTTGGACCAAGTTCGTCTCGTTCGTCCATCTTCGTCCTCCCATTTGATCCATAGGCCTTCTTTGGACCAAGTTCGTCTCGTTCGTCCATCTTCCTCCTCCCATTTGATCCATAGGCCTTCTTTGGACCAAGTTCGTCTCGTTCGTCCCTCTTCGTCCTCCCATTTGATCCGTAGGCCTTCTTTAGACTAAGTTCGTCTCGTTCTACCATCTTCGTCCTCCCATTTGATCCGTAGGCCTTCTTTGGAGGAAGTTCGTCTCGTTCGTCCATCTTGTCCTTCCATTTGATCCGTAGGCCTTCTTTGGACCAAGTTCGTCTCGTTCGTCCATGTTCGTCCTCCCAATTATCCCTAGGCCTTCTTTGGACAAAGTTCGTCTCTTTCGTCCATCTTCGTCCTCCCATTTGATCCATAGGCCTTCTTTGGACCAAGTTCGTCTCGTTCGTCCATCTTTGTGCTCCCATTTGATCCGTTGGCATTCTTTGGACCAAGTTCGTCTCGTTCGTCCATCTTTGTCCTCCCATTTCATCCATTGTTATTCTTTGGACAAAGTGCGTCTCGTTCATCCCACGTCGTCCTCCATTTTGATCCTTGGCATTCTTTGGAACAAGTTCGTCTCGTTCGTCCATCTTCGTCCTCCCATTTGATCCGTAAACCTTATTTGGACCAAGTTCGTCTCGTTCGTCCCTCTTCGTCCTCCCATTTGATCCGTAGGCCTTCTTTGGACGAAGTTCGTCTCGTTCGTCCATCTTCGTCCTCCCATTTGATCTGTTGGCATTCTTTGGTACAAGTTCGTCTCGTTCGTCCATCTTTGTCCTCCCATTTGATCGGTTGTTATTCTTTGGACCAAGTTCGTCTCGTTCGTCCATCTTCGTCCTCCCATTTGATCCATTGGCATTCTTTGGACCAAGTTCGTCTCGTTCGTCGCTCTTCGTCGTCCCATTTGATCTGTAGGTCTTCTTTGGACTTAGTTCGTCTCGTTCTACCATCTTCATCATCCCATTTCATCTGTTGGCATTCTTTGGACCAAGTTCGTCTCGTTCGTCCCTCTTCGTCCTCCCATTTGATCCGTTGTTATTCTTTGGACCAAGTTCGTCTCGTTCGTCCATCTTCGTCCTCCCATTTGATCCTTAGGCCTTCTTCGGACCAAGTTCTTCTCGTTCGTCCATCTTCGTACTCCCATTTGATCCAGTGGCATTCTTTGGACCAAGTTCGTCTCGTTCGTCCCTCTTCGTCCTCCCATTTGATCCGTTGTTATTCTTTGGACCAAGTTCGTCTCGTTCGTCCATCTTTGTCCTCCCATTTGATCCGTTGGCATTCTTTGGACCAAGTTCATCTCGTTCGTTCATCTTCGTCCTCCCATTTGATCCGTTGTTATTCTTTGCACCAAGTTCGTCTCGTTCGTCCATCTTCGTCCTCCCATTTGATCCGTAGGCCTTCTTTGGACCAATTTCGTCTCGTTCGTCCATCTTCGTCCTCCCATTTGATCCGTTGGCATTCTTTGGACCAAGTTCGTCTCGTTCGTCCATCTTCGTCCTCCCATTTGATCCGTTGGCCTTCTGTGGAGCAAGTTCGTCTCGTTCGTCGCTCTTCGTCCTCCCATTTGATCCGTAGGCCTTCTTTGGACTAAGTTCGTCTCGTTCTACCATCCTCGGCCTCCCATTTGATCTGTTGGCATTCTTTGGATGAAGTTCGTATCGTTCGTCCATCTTGGTCCTCCCATTTGATCTGTTGTTATTCTTTGGACCAAGTTCGTCTCGTTCGTCATTCTTCGTCCTCCCATTTGATCCATAGGCCTTCTTTGGACCAAGTTCTTCTCGTTCGTCCATCTTCGTCCTCCCATTTGATCCGTTGTTATTCTTTGGACCAAGTTCGTCTCGTTCGTCCATCTTCGTCCTCCCATTTGATCCATAGGCCTTCTTTGGACCAAGTTCGTCTCGTTCGTCCATCTTCGTCCTCCCATTTGATCCGTTGGCATTCTTTGGACCAAGTTCGTCTCGTTCGTCCATCTTCGTCCTCCCATTTGATCCGTTGGCCTTCTTTGGACCAAGTTCGTCTCGTTCGTCCCTCTTCATCCCTCTTCGTCCTCCCATTTGATCCGTAGGCCTTCTTTGGACTAAGTTCGTCTCGTTCTACCATCCTCGTGCTCCCATTTGATCCGTTGTTATTCTTTGGACCAAGTTCATCTCGTTCGTCCATCTTCGTCCACCCATTTGATCCTTAGGCCTTCTTTGGACCAAGTTCTTCTCGTTCGTCCATCTTCGTCCTCCCATTTGATCTGTTGGCATTCTTTGGACCAAGTTCGTCTCGTTCGTCTATCTTCGTCCTCCCATTTGATCCGTAGTTATTCTTTGGACCAAGTTCGTCTCGTTCGTCCATCTTCGTCCTCCCATTTGATCCATAGGCCTTCTTTGGACCAAGTTCGTCTCGTTCGTCCATCTTCGTCCTCCCATTTGATCCATAGGCCTTCTTTGGACCAAGTTCGTCTCGTTCGTCCCTCTTCGTCCTCCAATTTGATCCGTAGGCCTTCTTTAGACTAAGTTCGTCTCGTTCTACCATCTTCGTCCTCCCATTTGATCGGTTGGCATTCTTTGGACCAAGTTCGTCTCGTTCGTCCATCTCCGTCCTCCCATTAAATCCGTAAGCCTTCTTTGGACCAAGTTCGTCTCGTTTGCCCCTCTTCGTCCTCCCATTTGATCCGTAGGCCTTCTTTGGAGGAAGTTCGTCTCGTTCGTCCATCTTCGTCCTTCCATTTGATCCGTAGGCCTTCTTTGGACCAAGTTCGTCTCGTTCGTCCATGTTCGTCCTCCCAATTATCCCTAGGCCTTCTTTGGACAAAGTTCGTCTCTTTCGTCCATCTTCGTCCTCCCATTTGATCCATAGGCCTTCTTTGCACCAAGTTCGTCTCGTTCGTCCATCTTTGTGCTCCCATTTGATCCGTTGGCATTCTTTGGACCAAGTTCGTCTCGTTCGTCCATCTTTGTCCTCCCATTTCATCCATTGTTATTCTTTGGACAAAGTGCGTCTCGTTCATCCCACGTCGTCCTCCATTTTGATCCTTGGCATTCTTTGGAACAAGTTCGTCTCGTTCGTCCATCTTCGTCCTCCCACTTGATCCGTAAACCTTATTTGGACCAAGTTCGTCTCGTTCGTCCCTCTTCGTCCTCCCATTTGATCCGTAGGCCTTCTTTGGACGAAGTTCCTCTCGTTCGTCCATCTTCGTCCTCCCATTTGATCTGTTGGCATTATTTGGTACAAGTTCGTCTCGTTCGTCCATCTTTGTCCTCCCATTTGATCCGTTGTTATTCTTTGGACCTAGTTCGTCTCGTTCGTCCATCTTCGTCCTCCCATTTGATCCATTGGCATTCTTTGGACCAAGTTCGTCTCGTTCGTCGCTCTTCGTCGTCCCATTTGATCCGTAGGTCTTCTTTGGACTTAGTTCGTCTCGTTCTACCATCTTCATCATCCCATTTGATCTGTTGGCATTCTTTGGACCAAGTTCGTCTCGTTCGTCCCTCTTCGTCCTCCCATTTGATCCGTTGTTATTCTTTGGACCAAGTTCGTCTCGTTCGTCCATCTTCGTCCTCCCATTTGATCCTTAGGCCTTCTTCGGACCAAGTTCTTCTCGTTCGTCCATCTTCGTACTCCCATTTGATCCAGTGGCATTCTTTGGACCAAGTTCGTCTCGTTCGTCCCTCTTCGTCCTCCCATTTGATCCGTTGTTATTCTCTGGACCAAGTTCGTCTCGTTCGTCCATCTTTGTCCTCCCATTTGATCCGTTGGCATTCTTTGAACCAAGTTCATCTCGTTCGTGCATCTTCGTCCTCCCATTTGATCCGTTGTTATTCTTTGCACCAAGTTCGTCTCGTTCGTCCATCTTCGTCCTCCCATTTGATCCGTTGGCCTTCTTTGGACCAATTTCGTCTCGTTCGTCCATCTTCGTCCTCCCATTTGATCCGTTGGCATTCTTTGGACCAAGTTCGTCTCGTTCGTCCATCTTCGTCTCGTTCGTCCATCTTCGTCCTCCCATTTGATCCGTTGGCCTTCTGTGGACCACGTTCGTCTCGTTCGTCGCTCTTCGTCCTCCCATTTGATCCGTAGGCCTTCTTTGGACTAAGTTCGTCTCGTTCTACCATCCTCGGCCTCCCATTTGATCTGTTGGCATTCTTTGGAGGAAGTTCGTATCGTTCGTCCATCTTGGTCCTCCCATTTTATCTGTTGTTATTCTTTGGACCAAGTTCGTCTCGTTCGTCCATCTTCGTCCTCCCATTTGATCCATAGGCCTTCTTTGGACCAAGTTCTTCTCGTTCGTCCATCTTCGTCCTCCCATTTGATCCGTTGTTATTCTTTGGACCAAGTTCGTCTCGTTCGTCCATCTTCGTCCTCCCATTTGATCCATAGGCCTTCTTTGGACCAAGTTCTTCTCGTTCGTCCATCTTCGTCCTCCCATTTGATCCGTTGGCATTCTTTGGACCAAGTTCGTCTCATTCGTCCATCTTTGTGCTCCCATTTGATCCGGTGGCTTTCTTTGGGCCAAGTTCGTCTCGTTCGTCCATCTTCGTCCTCCCATTTGATCCGTTGGCATTCTTCGGACCAAGTTCGTCTCGTTGCTCCATCTTCGTCCTCCCATTTGATCCGTAGGCCCTCTTTGGACAAAGTTCGTCTCGTTCGTCCCTCTTCGTACTCCCATTTGATCCGTAGGCCTTCTTTGGACTAAGTTTCTCTCGTTCTACCATCTTCGTCCTCCCATTTGATCTGTTGGCATTCTTTGGTCCAAGTTCGTCTCGTTCTTCCATCTTCGTCCTCCCATTTGATCCATAGGCCTTCTTTGGACCAAGTTCTTCTCGTTCGTCCATCTTCGTCCTCCCATTTGATCCGTTGGCATTCTTTGGACCAAGTTCGTCTCGTTCGTCCATCTTTGTGCTCCCATTTGATCCGTTGGCTTTCTTTGGGCCAAGTTTGTCTCGTTCGTCCATCTTCGTCCTCCCATTTGATTCGTTGGCATTCTTTGGACCAAGTTCGTCTCGTTGGTCCATCTTCGTCCTCCCATTTGATCCGTAGGCCCTCTTTGGACAAAGTTCGTCTCGTTCGTCCCTCTTCGTACTCCCATTTGATCCGTAGGCCTTCTTTGGACTAAGTTTGTCTCGTTCTACCATCTTCGTCCTCCCACTTGATCTGTTGGCATTCTTTGGACCAAGTTGGTCTCGTTCATCCATCTTCGTCCTCCATTTTGATCCTTGGCATTCTTTGGACCAAGTTCGTCTCGTTCGTCCATCTTCGTCCTCCCATTTGATCCCTAAGGCTTCTTTGGACCAAGTTCGTCTCGTTCATCCCTCTTCGTACTAACATTTGATCCGTTGTTCATTCTTTGGACCAAGTTCATCTCGTTCGTCCATCTTCGTCCTCCCATTTGATCCTTAAGCCTTCTTTGGACCAAGTTCTTCTCGTTCGTCCATCTTCGTCCTCCCATTTGATCCGTTGTTATTCTTTGGACCAAGTTCGTCTCATTCGTCCATCTTTGTCCTCCCATTTGATCCGTTGGCATTCTTTGGACCAAGTTCCTCTCGTTCGTCCATCTTCGTCCTCCAATTTGATCCGTTGTTATTCTTTGCACCAAGTTCGTCTCGTTCGTCCATCTTCGTCCTCCCATTTGATCCGTAGGCCTTCTTTGGACCAAGTTGGTCTCGTTCTACCATATTCGTCCTCCCATTTGATCCGTAGGCCTTCTTTGGACCAATTTCGTCTCAATCGTCCATCTTCGTCCTCCCATTTGATCCGTTGGCATTCTTTGGACCAAGTTCGTCTCGTTCGTCCATGTTCGTCCTCCCATTTGATCCATTGGCCTTCTTTGGACCTAGTTCGTCTCGTTCGTCCCTCTTCATCCTCCCATTTGATCGGTAGGCCTTCTTTGGACTAAGTTCGTCTCGTTCTATCATCCTCGTCCTCCCATTTGATCCGTTGGCATTCTTTGGACTAAGTTCGTCTCGTTCGTCCATCTTGGTCCTCCCATTTGATCCGTTGGCATTCTTTGGACCAAGTTCGTCTCATTCGTCCATCTTTGTGCTCCCATTTGATCCGTTGGCTTTCTTTGGGCCAAGTTCGTCTCGTTCGTCCATCTTCGTCCTCCCATTTGATCCGTTGGCATTCTTCGGACCAAGTTCGTCTCGTTGCTCCATCTTCGTCCTCCCATTTGATCCGTAGGCCTTCTTTGGACCAAGTTCGTCTCGTTCGTCCCTCTTCGTACTCCCATTTGATCCGTTGTTATTCTTTGCACCAAGTTCGTCTCGTTCGTCCATCTTCGTCCTCCCATTTGATCCGTAGGCCTTCTTTGGACCAAGTTGGTCTCGTTCTACCATATTCGTCCTCCCATTTGATCCGTAGGCCTTCTTTGGACCAAGTTTGTCTCGTTCTACCATATTCGTCCTCCCATTTGATCCGTAGGCCTTCTTTGGACCAATTTTGTCTCGTTCGTCCATCTTCGTCCTCCCATTTGATCCGTTGGCATTCTTTGGACCAAGTTCGTCTCGTTCGTCCATCTTCGTCCTCCCATTTGATCCGTTGGCATTCTTTGGACCAAGTTCGTCTCGTTCGTCCATCTTCGTCCTCCCATTTGATCCATAGGCCTTCTTTGGACCATGTTCTTCTCGTTCGTCCATCTTCGTCCTCCCATTTGATCCGTTGGCATTCTTTGGACCAAGTTCGTCTCGTTCGTCCATCTTTGTGCTCCCATTTGATCCGTTGGCTTTCTTTGGGCGAAGTTTGTCTCGTTCGTCCATCTTCGTCCTCCCATTTGATTCGTTGGCATTCTTTGGACCAAGTTCGTCTCGTTCGTCCATCTTCGTCCTCCCATTTGATCGATAGGCCTTCTTTGGACAAAGTTCGTCTCGTTCGTCCATCTTCGTCCTCCGATTTGATCCGTTGTCATTCTTTGGACCAAGTTCGTCTCGTTCGTCCATCTTTGTGCTCCCATTTGATCCGTTGGCTTTCTTTGGGCCAAGTTCGTCTCGTTCGTCCATCTTCGTCCTCCCATTTGATCCGTTGGCATTCTTTGGACCAAGTTCGTCTCGTTCGTCCATCTTCGTCCTCCCATTTGATCCGTTGGCATTCTTTGGACCAAGTTCGTCTCGTTCGTCCATCTTCGTCCTCCCATTTGATCCATAGGCCTTCTTTGGACCAAGTTCTTCTCGTTCGTCCATCTTCGTCCTCCCATTTGATCCGTTGTTATTCTTTGGACCAAGTTCGTCTCGTTCGTCCATCTTCGTCCTCCCATTTGATCCATAGGCCTTCTTTGGACCAAGTTCTTCTCGTTCGTCCATCTTCGTCCTCCCATTTGATCCGTTGGCATTCTTTGGACCAAGTTCGTCTCATTCGTCCATCTTTGTGCTCCCATTTGATCCGGTGGCTTTCTTTGGGCCAAGTTCGTCTCGTTCGTCCATCTTCGTCCTCCCATTTGATCCGTTGGCATTCTTCGGACCAAGTTCGTCTCGTTGCTCCATCTTCGTCCTCCCATTTGATCCGTAGGCCCTCTTTGGACAAAGTTCGTCTCGTTCGTCCCTCTTCGTACTCCCATTTGATCCGTAGGCCTTCTTTGGACTAAGTTTCTCTCGTTCTACCATCTTCGTCCTCCCATTTGATCTGTTGGCATTCTTTGGTCCAAGTTCGTCTCGTTCTTCCATCTTCGTCCTCCCATTTGATCCATAGGCCTTCTTTGGACCAAGTTCTTCTCGTTCGTCCATCTTCGTCCTCCCATTTGATCCGTTGGCATTCTTTGGACCAAGTTCGTCTCGTTCGTCCATCTTTGTGCTCCCATTTGATCCGTTGGCTTTCTTTGGGCCAAGTTTGTCTCGTTCGTCCATCTTCGTCCTCCCGTTTGATTCGTTGGCATTCTTTGGACCAAGTTCGTCTCGTTGGTCCATCTTCGTCCTCCCATTTGATCCGTAGGCCCTCTTTGGACAAAGTTCGTCTCGTTCGTCCCTCTTCGTACTCCCATTTGATCCGTAGGCCTTCTTTGGACTAAGTTTGTCTCGTTCTACCATCTTCGTCCTCCCACTTGATCTGTTGGCATTCTTTGGACCAAGTTGGTCTCGTTCATCCATCTTCGTCCTCCATTTTGATCCTTGGCATTCTTTGGACCAAGTTCGTCTCGTTCGTCCATCTTCGTCCTCCCATTTGATCCCTAAGGCTTCTTTGGACCAAGTTCGTCTCGTTCATCCCTCTTCGTACTAACATTTGATCCGTTGTTCATTCTTTGGACCAAGTTCATCTCGTTCGTCCATCTTCGTCCTCCCATTTGATCCTTAAGCCTTCTTTGGACCAAGTTCTTCTCGTTCGTCCATCTTCGTCCTCCCATTTGATCCGTTGTTATTCTTTGGACCAAGTTCGTCTCATTCGTCCATCTTTGTCCTCCCATTTGATCCGTTGGCATTCTTTGGACCAAGTTCCTCTCGTTCGTCCATCTTCGTCCTCCAATTTGATCCGTTGTTATTCTTTGCACCAAGTTCGTCTCGTTCGTCCATCTTCGTCCTCCCATTTGATCCGTAGGCCTTCTTTGGACCAAGTTGGTCTCGTTCTACCATATTCGTCCTCCCATTTGATCCGTAGGCCTTCTTTGGACCAATTTCGTCTCAATCGTCCATCTTCGTCCTCCCATTTGATCCGTTGGCATTCTTTGGACCAAGTTCGTCTCGTTCGTCCATGTTCGTCCTCCCATTTGATCCATTGGCCTTCTTTGGACCTAGTTCGTCTCGTTCGTCCCTCTTCATCCTCCCATTTGATCGGTAGGCCTTCTTTGGACTAAGTTCGTCTCGTTCTATCATCCTCGTCCTCCCATTTGATCCGTTGGCATTCTTTGGACTAAGTTCGTCTCGTTCGTCCATCTTGGTCCTCCCATTTGATCCGTTGGCATTCTTTGGACCAAGTTCGTCTCATTCGTCCATCTTTGTGCTCCCATTTGATCCGTTGGCTTTCTTTGGGCCAAGTTCGTCTCGTTCGTCCATCTTCGTCCTCCCATTTGATCCGTTGGCATTCTTCGGACCAAGTTCGTCTCGTTGCTCCATCTTCGTCCTCCCATTTGATCCGTAGGCCTTCTTTGGACCAAGTTCGTCTCGTTCGTCCCTCTTCGTACTCCCATTTGATCCGTTGTTATTCTTTGCACCAAGTTCGTCTCGTTCGTCCATCTTCGTCCTCCCATTTGATCCGTAGGCCTTCTTTGGACCAAGTTGGTCTCGTTCTACCATATTCGTCCTCCCATTTGATCCGTAGGCCTTCTTTGGACCAAGTTTGTCTCGTTCTACCATATTCGTCCTCCCATTTGATCCGTAGGCCTTCTTTGGACCAATTTTGTCTCGTTCGTCCATCTTCGTCCTCCCATTTGATCCGTTGGCATTCTTTGGACCAAGTTCGTCTCGTTCGTCCATCTTCGTCCTCCCATTTGATCCGTTGGCATTCTTTGGACCAAGTTCGTCTCGTTCGTCCATCTTCGTCCTCCCATTTGATCCATAGGCCTTCTTTGGACCATGTTCTTCTCGTTCGTCCATCTTCGTCCTCCCATTTGATCCGTTGGCATTCTTTGGACCAAGTTCGTCTCGTTCGTCCATCTTTGTGCTCCCATTTGATCCGTTGGCTTTCTTTGGGCGAAGTTTGTCTCGTTCGTCCATCTTCGTCCTCCCATTTGATTCGTTGGCATTCTTTGGACCAAGTTCGTCTCGTTCGTCCATCTTCGTCCTCCCATTTGATCGATAGGCCTTCTTTGGACAAAGTTCGTCTCGTTCGTCCATCTTCGTCCTCCGATTTGATCCGTTGTCATTCTTTGGACCAAGTTCGTCTCGTTCGTCCATCTTTGTGCTCCCATTTGATCCGTTGGCTTTCTTTGGGCCAAGTTCGTCTCGTTCGTCCATCTTCGTCCTCCCATTTGATCCATTGGCATTCTTTGGACCAAGTTCATCTCGTTGGTCCATCTTCGTCCTCCCATTTGATCCGTAGGCCTTCTTTGGACGAAGTTCGTCTCATTCGTCCCTCTTCGTACTCCCATTTGATCCGTAGGCCTTCTTTGGACCAAGTTTGTCTCGTTCTACCATCTTCGTCCTCCCATTTGATCTGTTGGCATTCTTTGGACCAAGTTCGTCTCGTTCATCCATCTTCGTCCTCCATTTTGATCCTTGGCATTCTTTGGATCAAGTTCGTCTCGTTCGTCCATCTTCGTCCTCCCATTTGATCCATAAGCCTTCTTTGGACCAAGTTCGTCTCGTTCATCCCTCTTCGTCCTCCCATTTGATCCGTAGGCCTTCTTTGGACGAAGTTCGTCTCGTTCGTCCATCTTCGTCCTCCCATTTGATCCATTGTTATTCTTTGGACCAAGTTCGTCTCGTTCGTCCATCTTGGTCCTCGCATTTGATCCGTTGGCCTTCTTCGGACCAAGTTCGTCTCGTTCGTCCATCTTCGTCCTCCCATTTGATCCGTTGGCCTTCTTCGGACTAAGTTCGTCTCGTTCTACCATCTTCGTCCTCCCATTTGATCCGTTGGCATTCTTTGGACCAAGTTCGTATCGTTCGTCCCTCTTCGTCGTCCCATTTGATCCGTAGGTCTTCTTTGCACTTAGTTCGTCTCGTTCTACCATCTTCATCCTCCCATTTGATCTGTTGGCATTCTTTGGACCAAGTTCGTCTCGTTCGTCCCTCTTCGTCCTCCCATTTGATCCGTTGTTATTCTTTGGACCAAGTTCGTCTCGTTCGTCCATCTTCGTCCTCCCATTTGATCCGTTGGCCTTCTTCGGACTAAGTTCGTCTCGTTCTACCATCTTCGTCCTCCCATTTGATCCGTTGTTATTCTTTGGACCAAGTTCGTCTCGTTCGTCCATCTTGTCCTCCCATTTGATCCGTTGTTATTCTTTGGACCAAGTACGTCTCGTTTGTCCATCTTCGTCCTCCCATTTGATCCGTTGGCATTCTTTGGACCAAGTTCGTCTCGTTCGTCCCTCTTCGTCGTCCCATTTGATCCGTAGGTCTCCTTTGGACTTAGTTCGTCTCGTTCTACCATCTTCATCCTCCCATTTGATCTGTTGGCATTCTTTGGACCAAGTTCGTCTCGTTCGTCCCTCTTCGTCCTCCCATTTGATCCGTTGTTATTCTTTGGACCAAGTTCATCTCGTTCGTCCATCTTCGTCCTCCCATTTGATCCTTAGGCCTTCTTTGGACCAAGTTCTTCGCGTTCGTCCATCTTCGTCCTCCCATTTGATCCAGTGGCATTCTTTGGACCTAGTTCGTGTTGTTCGTCCCTCTTCGTCCTCCCATTTGATCCGTTGTTATTCTTTGGACCAAGTTCGTCTCGTTCGTCCATCTTTGTCCTCCCATTTGATCCGTTGGCTTTCTTTGGGCCAAGTTCGTCTCGTTCGTCCATCTTCGTCCTCCCATTTGATCCGTTGGCATTCTTTGGACCAAGTTCGTCTCGTTGGTCCATCTTCGTCCTCCCATTTGATCCGTAGGCCTTCTTTGGACCAAGTTCGTCTCGTTCGTCCCTCTTCGTACTCCCATTTGATCCGTAGGCCTTCTTTGGACTAAGTTTGTCTCGTTCTACCATCTTCGTCCTCCCATTTGATCTGTTGGCATTCTTTGGACCAAGTTCGTCTCGTTCGTCCGTCTTCGTCCTCCCATTTGATCCATAGGCCTTCTTTGGACCAAGTTCTTCTCGTTCGTCCATCTTCGTCCTCCCATTTGATCCGTTGGCATTCTTTGGACCAAGTTCGTCTCGTTCTACCATCTTAGTCCTCCCATTTGATCTGTTGGCATTCTTTGGACCAAGTTCGTCTCGTTCATCCATCTTCGTCCTCCATTTTGATCCTTGGCATTCTTTGGACCAAGTTCGTCTCGTTCGTCCATCTTTGTCCTCCCATTTGATCCGTAAGCCTTCTTTGGACCAAGTTCGTCTCGTTCATCCCTCTTCGTCCTCCCATTTGATCCGTAGGCCTTCTTTGGACGAAGTTCGTATCGTTCGTCCATCTTCGTCCTCCCATTTGATCTGTTGGCATTCTTTGGTACAAGTTCATCTCGTTCGTCCATCTTCGTCCTCCTATTTGATCCATTGTTATTCTTTGGACCAAGTTCGTCTCGTTCGTCCATCTTTGTCCTCCCATTTGATCCGTTGGCCTTCTTCGGACCAAGTTCGTCTCGTTCGTCCATCTTCGTCCTCCCATTTGATCCGTTGGCCTTCTTCGGACTAAGTTCGTCTCGTTCTACCATCTTCGTCCTCCCATTTGATCCGTTGTCATTCTTTGGACCAAGTTCGTCTCGTTCGTCCATCTTCGTCCTCCCATTTGATCCGTTGGCATTCTTTGGACCAAGTTCGTCTCGTTCGTCCATCTTCGTCCTCCCATTTGATCCGTTGGCATTCTTTGGACCAAGTTCGTCTCGTTCGTCCATCTTCGTCCTCCCATTTGATCCATAGGCCTTCTTTGGACTAAGTTTGTCTCGTTCTACCATCTTCGTCCTCCCATTTGATCCGTTGGCATTCTTTGGACCAAGTTCGTCTCGTTCATCCATCTTCGTCCTCCATTTTGATCCTTGGCATTCTTTGGACCAAGTTCGTCTCGTTCGTCCATCTTCGTCCTCCCATTTGATCCATAAGCCTTCTTTGGACCAAGTTCGTCTCGTTCATCCCTCTTCGTCCTCCCATTTGATCCGTAGGCCTTCTTTGGACGAAGTTCGTCTCGTTCGTCCATCTTCGTCCTCCCATTTGATCCATTGTTATTCTTTGGACCAAGTTCGTCTCGTTCGTCCATCTTGGTCCTCGCATTTGATCCGTTGGCCTTCTTCGGACCAAGTTCGTCTCGTTCGTCCATCTTCGTCCTCCCATTTGATCCGTTGGCCTTCTTCGGACTAAGTTCGTCTCGTTCTACCATCTTCGTCCTCCCATTTGATCCGTTGGCATTCTTTGGACCAAGTTCGTATCGTTCGTCCCTCTTCGTCGTCCCATTTGATCCGTAGGTCTTCTTTGCACTTAGTTCGTCTCGTTCTACCATCTTCATCCTCCCATTTGATCTGTTGGCATTCTTTGGACCAAGTTCGTCTCGTTCGTCCCTCTTCGTCCTCCCATTTGATCCGTTGTTATTCTTTGGACCAAGTTCGTCTCGTTCGTCCATCTTCGTCCTCCCATTTGATCCGTTGGCCTTCGTCGGACTAAGTTCGTCTCGTTCTACCATCTTCGTCCTCCCATTTGATCCTTGGCATTCTTTGGACCAAGTTCGTATCGTTCGTCCATCTTGGTCCTCCCATTTGATCCGTTGTTATTCTTTGGACCAAGTTCGTCTCGTTCGTCCATCTTGTCCTCCCATTTGATCCGTTGTTATTCTTTGGACGAAGTTCGTCTCGTTCGTCCATCTTCGTCCTCCCATTTGATCCGTTGGCATTCTTTGGACCAAGTTCGTCTCGTTCGTCCCTCTTCGTCGTCCCATTTGATCCGTAGGTCTTCTTTGGACTTAGTTCGTCTCGTTCTACCATCTTCATCCCCCCATTTGATCTGTTGGCATTCTTTGGACCAAGTTCGTCTCGTTCGTCCCTCTTCGTCCTCCCATTTGATCCGTTGTTATTCTTTGGACCAAGTTCATCTCGTTCGTCCATCTTCGTCCTCCCATTTTATCCTTAGGCCTTCTTTGGACCAAGTTCTTCTCGTTCGTCCATCTTCGTCCTCCCATTTGATCCAGTGGCATTCTTTGGACCAAGTTCGTCTCGTTCGTCCCTCTTCGTCCTCCCATTTGATCCGTTGTTATTCTTTGGACCAAGTTCGTCTCGTTCGTCCATCTTTGTCCTCCCATTTGATCCGTTGGCATTCTTTGGACCAAGTTCATCTCGTTCGTCCATCTTCGTCCTCCCATTTGATCCGTTGTTATTCTTTGCACCAAGTTCGTCTCGTTCGTCCATCTTCGTCCTCCCATTTGATCCGTTGGCCTTCTTTGGACCTAGTTCGTCTCGTTCGTCCCTCTTCGTCCTCCCATTTGATCCGTAGGCCTTCTTTGGACTAAGTTCGTCTCGTTCTACCATCCTCGTCCTCCCATTTGATCCATAGGCCTTCTTTCGACCAAGTTCTTCTCGTTCGTCCATCTTCGTCCTCCAATTTGATCCGTTGGCATTCTTTGGACCAAGTTCGTCTCGTTCGTCCATCTTTGTGCTCCCATTTGATCCGTTGGCTTTCTTTGGGCCAAGTTCGTCTCGTTCGTCCATCTTCGTCCTCCCATTTGATCCATTGGCATTCTTTGGACCAAGTTCATCTCGTTGGTCCATCTTCGTCCTCCCATTTGATCCGTAGGCCTTCTTTGGACGAAGATCGTCTCATTCGTCCCTCTTCGTACTCCCATTTGATCCGTAGGCCTTCTTTGGACTAAGTTTGTCTCGTTCTACCATCTTCGTCCTCCCATTTGATCTGTTGGCATTCTTTGGACCAAGTTCGTCTCGTTCATCCATCTTCGTCCTCCATTTTGATCCTTGGCATTCTTTGGACCAACTTCGCCTCGTTCGTCCATCTTCGTCCTCCCATTTGATCCATAAGCCTTCTTTGGACCAAGTTCGTCTCGTTCATCCCTCTTCGTCCTCCCATTTGATCCGTAGGCCTTCTTTGGACGAAGTTCGTCTCGTTCGTCCATCTTCGTCCTCCCATTTGATCCAGTGTTATTCTTTGGACCAAGTTCGTCTCGTTCGTCCATCTTGGTCCTCACATTTGATCCGTTGGCCTTCTTCGGACCAAGTTCGTCTCGTTCGTCCATCTTCGTCCTCCCATTTGATCCGTTGGCCTTCTTCGGACTAAGTTCGTCTCGTTCTACCATCTTCGTCCTCCCATTTGATCCGTTGGCATTCTTCGGACCAAGTTCGTATCATTCGTCCCTCTTCGTCGTCCCATTTGATCCGTAGGTCTTCTTTGCACTTAGTTCGTCTCGTTCTACCATCTTCATCCTCCCTTTTGATCTGTTGGCGTTCTTTGGACCAAGTTCGTCTCGTTCGTCCCTCTTCGTCCTCCCATTTGATCCGTTGTTATTCTTTGGACCAAGTTCGTCTCGTTCGTCCATCTTCGTCCTCCCATTTGATCCGTTGGCCTTCTTCGGACTGAGTTCGTCTCGTTCTACCAGCTTCATCCTCCCATTTGATCTGTTGGCATTCTTTGGACCAAGTTCGTCTCGTTCGTCCCTCTTCGTCATCCCATATGATCCGTTGTTATTCTTTGGACCAAGTTCATCTCGTTCGTCCATCTTTGTCCTCCCATTTGATCCTTAGGCCTTCTTTGGACCAAGTTCTTCTCGTTCGTCCATCTTCGTCCTCCCATTTGATCTAGTGGCATTCTTTGGACCAAGTTCGTCTCGTTCGTCCCTCTTCGTCCTCCCATTTGATCCGTTGTTATTCTTTGGACCAAGTTCGTCTCGTTCGTCCATCTTTGTCCTCCCATTTGATCCGTTGGCATTCTTTGGACCAAGTTCATCTCGTTCGTCCATCTTCGTCCTCCCATTTGATCCGTTGTTATTCTTTGCACCAAGTTCGTCTCGTTCGTCCATCTTCGTCCTCCCATTTGATCCGTTGTTATTCTTTGGACCAAGTTCGTCTCGTTCGTCCATCTTCGTCCTCCCATTTGATCCGTTGGCCTTCGTCGGACTAAGTTCGTCTCGTTCTACCATCTTCGTCCTCCCATTTGATCCTTGGCATTCTTTGGACCAAGTTCGTATCGTTCGTCCATCTTGGTCCTCCCATTTGATCCGTTGTTATTCTTTGGACCAAGTTCGTCTCGTTCGTCCATCTTGTCCTCCCATTTGATCCGTTGTTATTCTTTGGACGAAGTTCGTCTCGTTCGTCCATCTTCGTCCTCCCATTTGATCCGTTGGCATTCTTTGGACCAAGTTCGTCTCGTTCGTCCCTCTTCGTCGTCCCATTTGATCCGTAGGTCTTCTTTGGACTTAGTTCGTCTCGTTCTACCATCTTCATCCCCCCATTTGATCTGTTGGCATTCTTTGGACCAAGTTCGTCTCGTTCGTCCCTCTTCGTCCTCCCATTTGATCCGTTGTTATTCTTTGGACCAAGTTCATCTCGTTCGTCCATCTTCGTCCTCCCATTTTATCCTTAGGCCTTCTTTGGACCAAGTTCTTCTCGTTCGTCCATCTTCGTCCTCCCATTTGATCCAGTGGCATTCTTTGGACCAAGTTCGTCTCGTTCGTCCCTCTTCGTCCTCCCATTTGATCCGTTGTTATTCTTTGGACCAAGTTCGTCTCGTTCGTCCATCTTTGTCCTCCCATTTGATCCGTTGGCATTCTTTGGACCAAGTTCATCTCGTTCGTCCATCTTCGTCCTCCCATTTGATCCGTTGTTATTCTTTGCACCAAGTTCGTCTCGTTCGTCCATCTTCGTCCTCCCATTTGATCCGTTGGCCTTCTTTGGACCTAGTTCGTCTCGTTCGTCCCTCTTCGTCCTCCCATTTGATCCGTAGGCCTTCTTTGGACTAAGTTCGTCTCGTTCTACCATCCTCGTCCTCCCATTTGATCCATAGGCCTTCTTTCGACCAAGTTCTTCTCGTTCGTCCATCTTCGTCCTCCAATTTGATCCGTTGGCATTCTTTGGACCAAGTTCGTCTCGTTCGTCCATCTTTGTGCTCCCATTTGATCCGTTGGCTTTCTTTGGGCCAAGTTCGTCTCGTTCGTCCATCTTCGTCCTCCCATTTGATCCATTGGCATTCTTTGGACCAAGTTCATCTCGTTGGTCCATCTTCGTCCTCCCATTTGATCCGTAGGCCTTCTTTGGACGAAGATCGTCTCATTCGTCCCTCTTCGTACTCCCATTTGATCCGTAGGCCTTCTTTGGACTAAGTTTGTCTCGTTCTACCATCTTCGTCCTCCCATTTGATCTGTTGGCATTCTTTGGACCAAGTTCGTCTCGTTCATCCATCTTCGTCCTCCATTTTGATCCTTGGCATTCTTTGGACCAACTTCGCCTCGTTCGTCCATCTTCGTCCTCCCATTTGATCCATAAGCCTTCTTTGGACCAAGTTCGTCTCGTTCATCCCTCTTCGTCCTCCCATTTGATCCGTAGGCCTTCTTTGGACGAAGTTCGTCTCGTTCGTCCATCTTCGTCCTCCCATTTGATCCAGTGTTATTCTTTGGACCAAGTTCGTCTCGTTCGTCCATCTTGGTCCTCACATTTGATCCGTTGGCCTTCTTCGGACCAAGTTCGTCTCGTTCGTCCATCTTCGTCCTCCCATTTGATCCGTTGGCCTTCTTCGGACTAAGTTCGTCTCGTTCTACCATCTTCGTCCTCCCATTTGATCCGTTGGCATTCTTCGGACCAAGTTCGTATCATTCGTCCCTCTTCGTCGTCCCATTTGATCCGTAGGTCTTCTTTGCACTTAGTTCGTCTCGTTCTACCATCTTCATCCTCCCTTTTGATCTGTTGGCGTTCTTTGGACCAAGTTCGTCTCGTTCGTCCCTCTTCGTCCTCCCATTTGATCCGTTGTTATTCTTTGGACCAAGTTCGTCTCGTTCGTCCATCTTCGTCCTCCCATTTGATCCGTTGGCCTTCTTCGGACTGAGTTCGTCTCGTTCTACCAGCTTCATCCTCCCATTTGATCTGTTGGCATTCTTTGGACCAAGTTCGTCTCGTTCGTCCCTCTTCGTCATCCCATATGATCCGTTGTTATTCTTTGGACCAAGTTCATCTCGTTCGTCCATCTTTGTCCTCCCATTTGATCCTTAGGCCTTCTTTGGACCAAGTTCTTCTCGTTCGTCCATCTTCGTCCTCCCATTTGATCTAGTGGCATTCTTTGGACCAAGTTCGTCTCGTTCGTCCCTCTTCGTCCTCCCATTTGATCCGTTGTTATTCTTTGGACCAAGTTCGTCTCGTTCGTCCATCTTTGTCCTCCCATTTGATCCGTTGGCATTCTTTGGACCAAGTTCATCTCGTTCGTCCATCTTCGTCCTCCCATTTGATCCGTTGTTATTCTTTGCACCAAGTTCGTCTCGTTCGTCCATCTTCGTCCTCCCATTTGATCCGTTGGCATTCTTTGGACCAAGTTCGTCTCGTTCGTCCATGTTCGTCCTCCCATTTGATCCGTTGGCCTTCTTTGGACCTAGTTCGTCTCGTTCGTCCCTCTTCGTCCTCCCATTTGATCCGTAGGCCTTCTTTGGACTAAGTTCGTCTCGTTCTACCATCCTCGTCCTCCCATTTGATCCATAGGCCTTCTTTGGACCATGTTCTTCTCGTTCGTCCATCTTCGTCCTCCATTTTGATCCTTGGCATTCTTTGGACCAACTTCATCTCGTTCGTCCATCTTCGTCCTCCCATTTGATCCATAAGCCTTCTTTGGACGAAGTTCGTCTCGTTCATCCCTCTTCGTCCTCCCATTTGATCCATAGGCCTTCTTTGGACGAAGTTCGTCTCGTTCGTCCATCTTCGTCCTCCCATTTGATCCAGTGTTATTCTTTGGACCAAGTTCGTCTCGTTCGTCCATCTTCGTCCTCCCATTTGATCCGTTGGCCTTCTTCGGACTAAGTTCGTCTCGTTCTACCATCTTCGTCCTCCCATTTGATCCGTTGGCATTCTTTAGACCAAGTTCGTATCGTTCGTCCCTCTTCGTCGTCCCATTTGATCCGTAGGTCTTCTTTGCATTTAGTTCGTCTCGTTCTACCATCTTCATCCTCCCTTTTGATCTGTTGGCATTCTTTGGACCAAGTTCGTCTCGTTCGTCCCTCTTCGTCCTCCCATTTGATCCGTTGTTATTCTTTGGACCAAGTTCGTCTCGTTCGTCCATCTTCGTCCTCCCATTTGATCCGTTGGCCTTCTTCGGACTAAGTTCGTCTCGTTCTACCATCTTCGTCCTCCCATTTGATCCGTTGGCATTCTTTGGACCAAGTTCGTATCGTTCGTCCATCTTGGTCCTCCCATTTGATCCGTTGTTATTCTTTGGACCAAGTTCGTCTCGTTCGTCCATCTTGTCCTCCCATTTGATCCGTTGTTATTCTTTGGACCAAGTTCGTCTCGTTCGTCCATCTTCGTCCTCCCATTTGATCCGTTGGCATTCTTTGGACCAAGTTCGTCTCGTTCGTCCCTCTTCGTCGTCCCATTTGATCCGTAGGTCTTCTTTGGACTTAGTTCGTCTCGTTCTACCATCTTCATCCTCCCATTTGATCTGTTGGCATTCTTTGGACCAAGTTCGTCTCGTTCGTCCCTCTTCGTCCTCCCATTTGATCCGTTGTTATTCTTTGGACCAAGTTCATCTCGTTCGTCCATCTTCGTCCTCCCATTTGATCCTTAGGCCTTCTTTGGACCAAGTTCTTCTCGTTCGTCCATCTTCGTCCTCCCATTTGATCCAGTGGCATTCTTCGGACCAAGTTCGTCTCGTTCGTCCCTCTTCGTCCTCCCATTTGATCCATTGTTATTCTTTGGACCAAGTTCGTCTCGTTCGTCCATCTTTGTCCTCCCATTTGATCCGTTGGCATTCTTTGGACCAAGTTCATCTCGTTCGTCCATCTTCGTCCTCCCATTTGATCCGTTGTTATTCTTTGCACCAAGTTCGTCTCGTTCGTCCATCTTCGTCCTCCCATTTGATCCGTTGGCATTCTTTGGACCAAGTTCGCCTCGTTCGTCCATGTTCGTCCTCCCATTTGATCCGTTGGCCTTCTTTGGACCTAGTTCGTCTCGTTCGTCCCTCTTCGTCCTCCCATTTGATCCGTAGGACTTCTTTGGACTAAGTTCGTCTCGTTCTACCATCCTCGTCCTCCCATTTGATCCATTGGCCTTCTTTGGACCAAGTTCTTCTCGTTCGTCCATCTTCGTCCTCCAATTTGATCCGTTGGCATTCTTTGGACCAAGTTCGTCTTGTTCGTCCATCTTTGTGCTCCTATTTGATCCGTTGGCTTTCTTTGGGCCAAGTTCGTCTCGTTCGTCCATCTTCGTCCTCCCATTTGATCCGTTTGCATTCTTTGGACCAAGTTCGTCTCGTTGGTCCATCTTCGTCCTCCCATTTGATCCGTAGGCCTTCTTTGGACCAAGTTCGTCTCGTTCGTCCCTCTTCGTACTCCCATTTGATCCGTAGGCCTTCTTTGGACTAAGTTTGTCTCGTTCTACCATCTTCGTCCTCCCATTTGATCTGTTGGCATTCTTTGGACCAAGTTCGTCTCGTTCGTCCGTCTTCGTCCTCCCATTTGATCCATAGGCCTTCTTTGGACGAAGTTCTTCTCGTTCGTCCATCTTCGTCCTCCCATTTGATCCGTTGGCATTCTGTGGACCAAGTTCGTCTCGTTCTACCATCTTAGTCCTCCCATTTGATCTGTTGGCATTCTTTGGACCAAGTTCGTCTCGTTCATCCATCTTCGTCCTCCATTTTGATCCTTGGCATTCTTTGGACCAAGTTCGTCTCGTTCGTCCATCTTCGTCCTCCCATTTGATCCGTAAGCCTTCTTTGGACCAAGTTCGTCTCGTTCATCCCTCTTCGTCCTCCCATTTGATCCGTAGGCCTTCTTTGGACGAAGTTCGTCTCGTTCGTCCATCTTCGTCCTCCCATTTGATCTGTTGGCATTCTTTGGTACAAGTTCGTCTCGTTCGTCCATCTTCGTCCTCCTATTTGATCCATTGTTATTCTTTGGACCAAGTTCGTCTCGTTCGTCCATCTTTGTCCTCCCATTT
This sequence comes from Glycyrrhiza uralensis, assembly GCA_030159175.1. Lineage (NCBI taxonomy): Eukaryota > Viridiplantae > Streptophyta > Magnoliopsida > Fabales > Fabaceae > Glycyrrhiza > Glycyrrhiza uralensis. The sequence goes on along the minus strand of BRZY01000021.1, from coordinate 182,441 downwards.
GATCCGTTGGCCTTCTTCGGACCAAGTTCGTCTCGTTCGTCCATCTTCGTCCTCCCATTTGATCCGTTGGCCTTCTTCGGACTATGTTCGTCTCGTTCTACCATCTTCGTCCTCCCATTTGATCCGTTGTCATTCTTTGGACCAAGTTCGTCTCGTTCGTCCATCTTCGTCCTCCCATTTGATCCGTTGGCATTCTTTGGACCAAGTTCGTCTCGTTCGTCCATCTTCGTCCTCCCATTTGATCCGTTGGCATTCTTTGGACCAAGTTCGTCTCGTTCGTCCATCTTCGTCCTCCCATTTGATCCATAGGCCTTCTATGGACCAAGTTCTTCTCGTTCGTCCATCTTCGTCCTCCCATTTGATCCGTTGGCATTCTTTGGACCAACTTCGTCTCGTTCGTCCATCTTTGTGCTCCCATTTGATCCGTTGGCATTCTTTGGACCAAGTTCGTCTCGTTCGTCCATCTTCGTCCTCCCATTTGATCCGTTGGCATTCTTTGGACCAAGTTCGTCTCGTTCGTCCATCTTCGTCCTCCCATTTGATCCATAGGCCTTCTTTGGACAAAGTTCGTCTCGTTCGTCCATCTTCGTCCTCCCATTTGATCCATTGGCATTCTTTGGACCAAGTTCCTCTCGTTGGTCCATCTTCGTCCTCCCATTTGATCCGTAGGCCTTCTTTGGACGAAGTTCGTCTCATTCGTCCCTCTTCGTACTCCCATTTGATCCGTAGGCCTTCTTTGGACTAAGTTTGTCTCGTTCTACCATCTTCGTCCTCCCATTTGATCTGTTGGCATTCTTTGGACCAAGTTCGTCTCGTTCATCCATCTTCGTCCTCCATTTTGATCCTTGGCATTCTTTGGACCAAGTTCGTCTCGTTCGTCCATCTTCGTCCTCCCATTTGATCCATAAGCCTTCTTTGGACCAAGTTCGTCTCGTTCATCCCTCTTTGTCCTCCCATTTGATCCGTAGGCCTTCTTTGGACGAAGTTCGTCTCGTTCGTCCATCTTCGTCCTCCCATTTGATCCATTGTTATTCTTTGGACCAAGTTCGTCTCGTTCGTCCATCTTGGTCCTCGCATTTGATCCGTTGGCCTTCTTCGGACCAAGTTCGTCTCGTTCGTCCATCTTCGTCCTCCCATTTGATCCGTTGGCCTTCTTCGGACTAAGTTCGTCTCGTTCTACCATCTTCGTCCTCCCATTTGATCCGTTGGCATTCTTTGGACCAAGTTCGTATCGTTCGTCCCTCTTCGTCGTCCCATTTGATCCGTAGGTCTTCTTTGCACTTAGTTCGTCTCGTTCTACCATCTTCATCCTCCCATTTGATCTGTTGGCATTCTTTGGACCAAGTTCGTCTCGTTCGTCCCTCTTCGTCCTCCCATTTGATCCGTTGTTATTCTTTGGACCAAGTTCGTCTCGTTCGTCCATCTTCGTCCTCCCATTTGATCCGTTGGCCTTCTTCGGACTAAGTTCGTCTCGTTCTACCATCTTCGTCCTCCCATTTGATCCGTAGGCCTTCTTTGGACCAATTTCGTCTCGTTCGTCCATCTTCGTCCTCCCATTTGATCCAGTGGCATTCTTTGGACCAAGTTCGTATCGTTCGTCCATCTTGGTCCTCCCATTTGATCCGTTGTTATTCTTTGGACCAAGTTCGTCTCGTTCGTCCATCTTGTCCTCCCATTTGATCCGTTGTTATTCTTTGGACCAAGTTCGTCTCGTTCGTCCATCTTCGTCCTCCCATTTGATCCGTTGGCATTCTTTGGACCAAGTTCGTCTCGTTCGTCCCTCTTCGTCGTCCCATTTGATCCGTAGTTATTCTTTGGACCAAGTTCATCTCGTTCGTCCATCTTCGTCCTCCCATTTAATCCTTAGGCCTTCTTTGGACCAAGTTCTTCTCGTTCGTCCATCTTCGTCCTCCCATTTGATCCATCGGCATTCTTTGGACCAAGTTCGTCTCGTTCGTCCCTCTTCGTCCTCCCATTTGATCCGTTGTTATTCTTTGGACCAAGTTCGTCTCGTTCGTCCATCTTTGTCCTCCCATTTGATCCGTTGGCATTCTTTGGACCAAGTTCATCTCGTTCGTCCATCTTCGTCCTCCCATTTGATCCGTTGTTATTCTTTGCACCAAGTTCGTCTCGTTCGTCCATCTTTGTCCTCCCATTTGATCCGTTGGCATTCTTTGGACCAAGTTCGTCTCGTTCGTCCATGTTCGTCCTCCCATTTGATCCGTTGGCCTTCTTTGGACCTAGTTCGTCTCGTTCTACCATCTTAGTCCTCCCATTTGATCTGTTGGCATTCTTTGGACCAAGTTCGTCTCGTTCATCCATCTTCGTCCTCCATTTTGGTCCTTGGCATTCTTTGGACCAAGTTCGTCTCGTTCGTCCATCTTCGTCCTCCCATTTGATCCGTAAGCCTTCTTTGGACCAAGTTCGTCTCGTTCATCCCTCTTCGTCCTCCCATTTGATCCGTAGGCCTTCTTTGGACGAAGTTCGTCTCGTTCGTCCATCTTCGTCCTCCCATTTGATCTGTTGGCATTCTTTGGTACAAGTTCGTCTCGTTCGTCCATCTTGGTCCTCCCATTTGATCCGTTGTTATTCTTTGGACCAAGTTCGTCTCGTTCGTCCATCTTCGTCCTCCCATTTGATCCGTTGGCATTCTTTGGACCAAGTTTGTCTCGTTCGTCCCTCTTCGTCGTCCCATTTGATCCGTAGGTCTTCTTTGGACTTAGTTCGTCTCGTTCTACCATCTTCATCCTCCCATTTGATCTGTTGGCATTCTTTGGACCAAGTTCGTCTCGTTCGTCCCTCTTCGTCCTCCCATTTGATCTGTTGTTATTCTTTGGACCAAGTTCATCTCGTTAGTCCATATTCGTCCTCCCATTTGATCCTTAGGCCTTCTTTGGACCAAGTTCTTCTCGTTCGTCCATCTTCGTCCTCCCATTTGATCCAGTGGCATTCTTTGGACCAAGTTCGTCTCGTTCGTCCCTCTTCGTCCTCCCATTTGATCCGTTGTTATTCTTTGGACCAAGTTCGTCTCGTTCGTCCATCTTTGTCCTCCCATTTGATCCGTTGGCATTCTTTGGACCAAGTTCATCTCGTTCGTCCATCTTCGTCCTCCCATTTGATCCGTTGTTATTCTTTGCACCAAGTTCGTCTCGTTCGTCCATCTTCGTCCTCCCATTTGATCCGTTGGCATTCTTTGGACCAAGTTCGTCTCGTTCGTCCATGTTCGTCCTCCCATTTGATCCGTTGGCGTTCTTTGGACCTAGTTCGACTCGTTCGTCCCTCTTCGTCCTCCCATTTGATCCGTAGGCCTTCTTTGGACTAAGTTCGTCTCGTTCTACCATCCTCGTCCTCCCATTTGATCCTTAGGCCTTCTTTGGACCAAGTTCTTCTCGTTCGTCCATCTTCGTCCTCCAATTTGATCCGTTGGCATTCTTTGGACCAACTTCGTCTCGTTGGTCCATCTTCGTCCTCCCATTTGATCCGTAGGCCTTCTTTGGACCAAGTTCGTCTCGTTCGTCCCTCTTCGTACTCCCATTTGATCCGTAGGCCTTCTTTGGACCAAGTTCGTCTCGTTCATCCATCTTCGTCCTCCATTTTGATCCTTGGCATTCTTTGGACCAAGTTCGTCTCGTTCGTCCATCTTCGTCCTCCCATTTGATCCGTAAGCCTTCTTTGGACCAAGTTCGTCTCTTTCATCCCTCTTCGTCCTCCCATTTGATCCGTAGGCCTTCTTTGGACGAAGTTCGTCTCGTTCGTCCATCTTCGTCCTCCCATTTGATCTGTTGGCATTCTTTGGTACAAGTTCGTCTCGTTCGTCCATCTTCGTCCTCCTATTTGATCCATTGTTATTCTTTGGACCAAGTTCGTATCGTTCGTCCATCTTTGTCCTCCCATTTGATCCGTTGGCCTTCTTCGGACCTAGTTCGTCTCGTTCGTCCCTCTTCGTCCTCCCATTTGATCCGTAGGCCTTCTTTGGACTAAGTTCGTCTCGTTCTACCATCCTCGTCCTCCAATTTGATCCATAGGCCTTCTTTGGACCAAGTTCTTCTCGTTCGTCCATCTTCGTCCTCCAATTTGATCCGTTGGCATTCTTTGGACCAAGTTCGTCTCGTTCGTCCATCTTTGTGCTCCCATTTGATCCGTTGGCTTTCTTTGGGCCAAGTTCGTCTCGTTCGTCCATCTTCGTCCTCCCCTTTGATCCGTTGGCATTCTTTGGACCAAGTTCGTCTCGTTGGTCCATCTTTGTCCTCCCATTTGATCCGTAGGCCTTCTTTGGACCAAGTTCGTCTCGTTCGTCCCTCTTCGTACTCCCATTTGATCCGTAGGCCTTCTTTGGACTAAGTTTGTCTCGTTCTACCATCTTCGTCCTCCCATTTGATCTGTTGGCATTCTTTGGACCAAGTTCGTCTCGTTCGTCCGTCTTCGTCCTCCCATTTGATCCATAGGCCTTCTTTGGACCTAGTTCTTCTCGTTCGTCCATCTTCGTCCTCCCATTTGATCCGTTGGCATTCTTTGGACCAAGTTCGTCTCGTTCTACCATCTTAGTCCTCCCATTTGATCTGTTGGCATTCTTTGGACCAAGTTTGTCTCGTTCATCCATCTTCGTCCTCCATTTTGATCCTTGGCATTGTTTGGACCAAGTTCGTCTCGTTCGTCCATCTTCGTCCTCCCATTTGATCCGTAAGCCTTCTTTGGACCAAGTTCGTCTCGTTCATCCCTCTTCGTCCTCCCATTTGATCCGTAGGCCTTCTTTGGACGAAGTTCGTCTCGTTCGTCCATCTTCGTCCTCCCATTTGATCTGTTGGCATTCTTTGGTACAAGTTCGTCTCGTTCGTCCATCTTCGTCCTCCTATTTGATCCATTGTTATTCTTTGGACCAAGTTCGTATCGTTCGTCCATCTTTGTCCTCCCATTTGATCCGTTGGCCTTCTTCGGACCAAGTTCGTCTCGTTCGTCCATCTTCGTCCTCCCATTTGATCCGTTGGCCTTCTTCGGACTAAGTTCGTCTCGTTCTGCCATCTTCGTCCTCCCATTTGATCCGTTGTCATTCTTTGGACCAAGTTCGTATCGTTCGTCCATCTCGGTCCTCCTCTTTGATCCGTTGTTATTCTTTGGACCAAGTTCTTCTCGTTCGTCCATCTTCGTCCTCCCATTTGATCCGTTGGCATTCTTTGGACCAAGTTCGTCTCGTTCTACCATCTTAGTCCTCCCATTTGATCTGTTGGCATTCTTTGGACCATGTTCGTCTCGTTCATCCATCTTCGTCCTCCATTTTGATCCTTGGCATTCTTTGGACCAAGTTCGTCTCGTTCGTCCATCTTCGTCCTCCCATTTGATCCGTAAGCCTTCTTTGGACCAAGTTCGTCTCGTTCATCCCTCTTCGTCCTCCCATTTGATCCGTAGGCCTTCTTTGGACGAAGTTCGTCTCGTTCGTCCATCTTCGTCCTCCCATTTGATCTGTTGGCATTCTTTGGTACAAGTTCGTCTCGTTCGTCCATCTTCGTCCTCCTATTTGATCCTATGTTATTCTTTGGGCAAAGTTCGTATCGTTCGTCCATCTTTGTCCTCCCATTTGATCCGTTGGCCTTCATCGGACCAAGTTCGTCTCGTTCGTCCATCTTCGTCCTCCCATTTGATCCGTTGGCCTTCTTCGGACTAAGTTCGTCTCGTTCTACCATCTTCGTCCTCCCATTTGATCCGTGGTCATTCTTTGGACCAAGTTCGTATCGTTCGTCCATCTTGGTCCTCCTCTTTGATCCGTTGTTATTCTTTGGACCAAGTTCGTCTCGTTCGTCCATCTTCGTCCTCCCATTTGATCCATTGGCATTCTTTGGACCAAGTTCGTCTCATTCGTCCCTCTTCGTCGTCCCATTTGATCCGTAGGTCTTCTTTGCACATAGTTCGTCTCGTTCTACCATCTTCATCCTCCCATTTGATCTGTTGGCATTCTTTGGACCAAGTTCGTCTCGTTCGTCCCTCTTCGTCCTCCCATTTGATCCGTTGTTATTCTTTGGACCAAGTTCGTCTCGTTCGTCCATCTTCGTCTTCCCATTTGATCCGTTGACCTTCTTCGGACTAAGTTTGTCTCGTTCTACCATCTTTGTCCTCCATTTGATCCGTTGGCATTCTTTCGACCAAGTTCGTATCGTTCGTCCATCTTGGTCCTCCCATTTGATCCGTTGTTATTCTTTGGACCAAGTTCGTCTCGTTCGTCCATCTTGGTCCTCCCATTTGATCCGTTGTTATTCTTTGGACCAAGTTCGTATCGTTCGTCCATCTTCGTCCTCCCATTTGAACCGTTGGCCTTCTTTGGACCTAGTTCGTCTCGTTCGTCCCTCTTCGTCCTCCCATTTGATCCGTAGGCCTTCTTTGGACTAAGTTCGTCTCGTTCTACCATCCTCGTCCTCCCATTTGATCCATAGGCCTTCTTTGGACCAAGTTCTTCTCGTTCGTCCATCTTCGTCCTCCAATTTGATCCGTTGGCATTCTTTGGACCAAGTTCGTCTCGTTCGTCCATCTTTGTGCTCCCATTTGATCCGTTGGCTTTCTTTGGGCCAAGTTCGTCTCGTTCGTCCATCTTCGTACTCCCCTTTGATCCGTTGGCATTCTTTGGACCAAGTTCGTCTCGTTGGTCCATCTTCGTCCTCCCATTTGATCCGTAGGCCTTCTTTGGACCAAGTTCGTCTCGTTCGTCCCTCTTCGTACTCCTATTTGATCCGTAGGCCTTCTTTGGACTAAGTTTGTCTCGTTCTACCATCTTCGTCCTCCCATTTGATCTGTTGGCATTCTTTGGACCAAGTTCGTCTCGTTCGTCCGTCTTCGTCCTCCCATTTGATCCATAGGCCTTCTTTGGACCTAGTTCTTCTCGTTCGTCCATCTTCGTCCTCCCATTTGATCCGTTGGCATTCTTTGGACCAAGTTCGTCTCGTTCTACCATCTTAGTCCTCCCATTTGATCTGTTGGCATTCTTTGGACCAAGTTCGTCTCGTTCATCCATCTTCGTCCTCCATTTTGATCCTTGGCATTCTTTGGACCAAGTTCGTCTCGTTCGTCCATCTTCGTCCTCCCATTTGATCCGTAAGCCATCTTTGGACCAAGTTCGTCTCGTTCATCCCTCTTCGTCCTCCCATTTGATCCGTAGGCCTTCTTTGGACGAAGTTCGTCCCGTTCGTCCATCTTCGTCCTCCCATTTGATCTGTTGGCATTCTTTGGTACAAGTTCGTCTCGTTCGTCCATCTTCGTCCTCCTATTTGATCCATTGTTATTCTTTGGACCAAGTTCGTATCGTTCGTCCATCTTTGTCCTCCCATTTGATCCGTTGGCCTTCTTCGGACCAAGTTCGTCTCGTTCGTCCATCTTCGTCCTCCCATTTGATCCGTTGGCCTTCTTCGGACTAAGTTCGTCTCGTTCTACCATCTTCGTCCTCCCATTTGATCCGTTGTCATTCTTTGGACCAAGTTCGTATCGTTCGTCCATCTTGGTCCTCCTCTTTGATCCGTTGTTATTCTTTGGACCAAGTTCGTCTCGTTCGTCCATCTTCGTCCTCCCATTTGATCCATTGGCATTCTTTGGACCAAGTTCGTCTCGTTCGTCCCTCTTCGTCGTCCCATTTGATCCGTAGGTCTTCTTTGCACATAGTTCGTCTCGTTCTACCATCTTCATCCTCCCATTTGATCTGTTGGCATTCTTTGGACCAAGTTCGTCTCGTTCGTCCCTCTTCGTCCTCCCATTTGATCCGTTGTTATTCTTTGGACCAAGTTCGTCTCGTTCGTCCATCTTCGTCTTCCCATTTGATCCGTTGACCTTCTTCGGACTAAGTTTGTCTCGTTCTACCATCTTTGTCCTCCATTTGAACCGTTGGCATTCTTTCGACCAAGTTCGTATCGTTCGTCCATCTTGGTCCTCCCATTTGATCCGTTGTTATTCTTTGGACCAAGTTCGTCTCGTTCGTCCATCTTGGTCCTCCCATTTGATCCGTTGTTATTCTTTGGACCAAGTTCGTATCGTTCGTCCATCTTCGTCCTCCCATTTGATCCGTTGGCCTTCTTTGGACCTAGTTCGTCTCGTTCGTCCCTCTTCGTCCTCCCATTTGATCCGTAGGCCTTCTTTGGACTAAGTTCGTCTCGTTCTACCATCCTCGTCCTCCCATTTGATCCATAGGCCTTCTTTGGACCAAGTTTTTCTCGTTCATCCATCTTCGTCCTCCAATTTGATCCGTTGGCATTCTTTGGACAGAGTTCGTCTCATTCGTCCATCTTCGTCCTCCCCTTTGATCCGTTGGCATTCTTTGGACCAAGTTCGTCTCGTTGGTCCATCTTCGTCCTCCCATTTGATCCGTAGGCCTTCTTTGGACCAAGTTCGTCTCGTTCGTCCCTCTTCGTACTCCCATTTGATCCGTAGGCCTTCTTTGGACTAAGTTTGTCTCGTTCTACCATCTTCGTCCTCCCATTTGATCTGTTGGCATTCTTTGGACCAAGTTCGTCTCGTTCGTCCGTCTTCGTCCTCCCATTTGATCCATAGGCCTTCTTTGGACCAAGTTCTTCTCGTTCGTCAATCTTCGTCCTCCCATTTGATCCGTTGGCATTCTTTGGACCAAGTTCATCTCGTTCTACCATCTTAGTCCTCCCATTTGATCTGTTGGCATTCTTTGGACCAAGTTCGTCTCGTTCATCCATCTTCGTCCTCCATTTTGATCCTTGGCATTCTTTGGACCAAGTTCGTCTCGTTCGTCCATCTTCGTCCTCCCATTTGATCCGTAAGCCTTCTTTGGACCAAGTTCGTCTCGTTCATCCCTCTTCGTCCTCCCATTTGATCCGTAGGCCTTCTTTGGACGAAGTTCGTCTCGTTCGTCCATCTTCGTCCTCCCATTTGATCTGTTGGCATTCTTTGGTACAAGTTCGTCTCGTTCGTCCATCTTCGTCCTCCTATTTGATCCATTGTTATTCTTTAGACTAAGTTCGTCTCGTTCGTCCATCTTTGTCCTCCCATTTGATCCGTTGGCCTTCTTCGGACCAAGTTCGTCTCGTTCGTCCATCTTCGTCCTCCCATTTGATCCGTTGGCCTTCTTCGGACTAAGTTCGTCTCGTTCTACCATCTTCGTCCTCCCATTTGATCCGTTGTCATTCTTTGGACCAAGTTCGTATCGTTCGTCCATCTTGGTCCTCCTCTTTGATCCGTTGTTATTCTTTGGACCAAGTTCGTCTCGTTCGTCCATCTTCGTCCTCCCATTTGATCCATTGGCATTCTTTGGACCAAGTTCGTCTCGTTCGTCCCTCTTCGTCGTCCCATTTGATCCGTAGGTCTTCTTTGCACATAGTTCGTCTCGTTCTACCATCTTCATCCTCCCATTTGATCTGAGTGCATTCTTTGGACCAAGTTCGTCTCGTTCGTCCCTCTTCGTCCTCCCATTTGATCCGTTGTTATTCTTTGGACCAAGTTCGTCTCGTTCGTCCATCTTCGTCTTCCCATTTGATCCGTTGACCTTCTTCGGACTAAGTTTGTCTCGTTCTACCATCTTCGTCCTCCATTTGATCCGTTGTTATTCTTTGGACCAAGTTCGTCTCGTTCGTCCATCTTGGTCCTCCCATTCGATCCGTTGTTATTCTTTGGACCAAGTTCGTATCGTTCGTCCATCTTCGTCAACCCATTTGATCCTTAGGCCTTCTTTGGACCAAGTTCGTCTCGTTCGTCCCTCTTCGTCGTCCCATTTGATCCGTAGGTCTTCTTTGGACTTAGTTCGTCTCGTTCTACCATCTTCATCCTCCCATTTGATCTGTTGGCATTCTTTGGACCAAGTTCGTCTCGTTCGTCACCCTTCGTCCTCCCATTTGATCCGTTGTTATTCTTCGGACCATGTTCGTCTCGTTCGTCCATCTTCGTCCTCCCATTTGATCCTTAGGCCTTCTTTGGACCAAGTTCTTCCCGTTTGTCCATCTTCGTCCTCCCATTTGATCCAGTGGCATTCTTTGGACCAAGTTCGTCTCGTTCGTCCCTCTTCGTCCTCCCATTTGATCCGTTGGCATTCTTTGGACCAAGTTCATCTCGTTCGTCCATCTTCGTCCTCCCCTTTGATCCGTTGTTATTCTTTGCACAAGTTCGTCTCGTTCGTCCATCTTCGTCCTCCCATTTGATCCGTAGGCCTTCTTTGGACCAAGTTTGTCTCGTTCTACCATATTCGTCCTCCCATTTGATCCGTAAGCCTTCTTTGGACCAATTTCGTCTCGTTCGTCCATCTTCGTCCTCCCATTTGATCCGTTGGCATTCTTTGGACCAAGTTCGTCTCGTTCGTCCATCTTTGTGCTCCCATTTGATCCGTTGGCATTCTTTGGACCAAGTTCATCTCGTTGGTCCATCTTCGTCCTCCCATTTGATCCGTTGGCATTCTTTGGACGAAGTTCGTATCGTTCGTCCATCTTGGTCCTCCCATTTGATCCGTTGTTATTCTTTGGACCAAGTTCGTCTCGTTCGTCCATCTTCGTCCTCCCATTTGATCCGTTGGCATTCTTTGGACCAAGTTCGTCTCGTTCGTCCATCTTTGTGCTCCCATTTGATCCGTTGGCTTTCTTTGGGCCAAGTTCGTCTCGTTCGTCGATCTTCGTCCTCCCATTTGATCCGTTGGCATTCTTTGGACTAAGTTCGTCTCGTTGGTCCATCTTCGTCCTCCCATTTGATCCGTAGGCCTTCTTTGGACCAAGTTCATCTCGTTCGTCCCTCTTCGTACTCCCATTTGATCCGTAGGCCATCTTTGGACTAAGTTTGTCACGTTCTACCATCTTCGTCCTCCCATTTGATCTGTTGGCATTCATTGGACCATGTTCGTCTCGTTCGTCCATCTTCGTCCTCCCATTTCATCCATAGGCCTTCTTTGGACCGAGTTCTTCTCGTTCGTCCATCTTCGTCCTCCCATTTGATCCGTTGGCATTCTTTGCACCAAGTTCGTATCGTTCGTCCATCTTGGTCCTCCCATTTGATCCGTTGTTATTCTTTGGACCAAGTTCGTCTCGTTCGTCCATCTTCGTCCTCCCATTTGATCCGTTGGCTTTCTTTGGGCCAAGTTCGTCTCGTTCGTCCATCTTCGTCCTCCCATTTGATCCGTTGGCATTCTTTGGACTAAGTTCGTCTCGTTGGTCCATCTTCGTCCTCCCATTTGATCCGTAGGCCTTCTTTGGACCAAGTTCGTCTCGTTCGTCCCTCTTCGTGCTGCCATTTGATCCGTAGGCCATCTTTGGACTAAGTTTGTCTCGTTCTACCATCTTCGTCCTCCCATTTGATCTGTTGGCATTCTTTGGACCATGTTCGTCTCGTTCGTTCATCTTCGTCCTCCCATTTGATCCATAGGCCTTCTTTGGACCGAGTTCTTCTCGTTCGTCCATCTTCGTCCTCCCATTTGATGCATAGGCCTTCTTTGGACTGAGTTCTTCTCGTTCGTCCATCTTCGTCCTCCCATTTGATCCGTTGGCTTTCTTCGGACCAAGTTCGTCTCGTTCGTCCATCTTAGTCCTCCCATTTGATCCGTTGGCCTTCTTCGGACTAAGTTCGTCTCGTTCTACCATCTTCGTCCTCCCATTTGATCCGTTGGCATTCTTTGGACCAAGTTCGTATCGTTCGTCCATCTTGGTCCTCCCATTTGATCCGTTGGAATTCTTTGGACGAAGTTCGTATCGTTCGTCCATCTTGGTCCTCCCATTTGATCCGTTGTTATTCTTTGGACCAAGTTCGTCTCGTTCGTCCATTTTCGTCCTCCCATTTGATCCGTTGGCATTCTTTGGACCAAGTTCGTCTCGTTCGTCCATCTTTGTGCTCCCATTTGATCCGTTGGCTTTTTTGGGCCAAGTTCGTCACGTTCGTCCATCTTCGTCCTCCCATTTGATCCGTTGGCATTCTTTGGACGAAGTTCGTCTCGTTGGTCCATCTTCGTCCTCCCATTTGATCCGTAGGCCTTCTTTGGACCAAGTTCGTCTCGTTCGTCCCTCTTCGTACTCCCATTTGATCCGTAGGCCATCTTTGGACTAAGTTTGTCTCGTTTTACCATCTTCGTCCTCCCATTTGATCTGTTGGCATTCATTGGACCATGTTCGTCTCGTTCGTCCATCTTCGTCCTCCCATTTGATCCATAGGCCTTCTTTGGACCGAGTTCTTCTTGTTCGTCCATCTTCGTCCTCCCATTTGATCCGTTGGCATTCTTTGCACCAAGTTCGTCTCGTTCGTCCATCTTCGTACTCTCATTTGATCTGTTGGCATTCTTTGGACCAAGTTCGTCTCGTTCGTCCGTCTTCGTCCTCCCATTTGATCCATAGGCCTTCTTTGGACCAAGTTCTTCTCGTTCGTCAATCTTCGTCCTCCCATTTGATCTGTTGGCATTCTTTGGACCAAGTTCGTCTCGTTCTACCATCTTAGTCCTCCCATTTGATCTGTTGGCATTCTTTGGACCAAGTTCGTCTCGTTCATCCATCTTCGTCCTCCATTTTGATCCTTGGCATTCTTTGGACCAAGTTCGTCTCGTTCGTCCATCTTCGTCCTCCCATTTGATCCGTAAGCCTTCTTTGGACCAAGTTCGTCTCGTTCATCCCTCTTCGTCCTCCCATTTGATCCGTAGGCCTTCTTTGGACGAAGTTCGTCTCGTTCGTCCATCTTCGTCCTCCCATTTGATCTGTTGGCATTCTTTGGTACAAGTTCGTCTCGTTCGTCCATCTTCGTCCTCCTATTTGATCCATTGTTATTCTTTGGACTAAGTTCGTCTCGTTCGTCCATCTTTGTCCTCCCATTTGATCCGTTGGCCTTCTTCGGACCAAGTTCGTCTCGTTCGTCCATCTTCGTCCTCCCATTTGATCCGTTGGCCTTCTTCGGACTAAGTTCGTCTCGTTCTACCATCTTCGTCCTCCCATTTGATCCGTTGTCATTCTTTGGACCAAGTTCGTATCGTTCGTCCATCTTGGTCCACCTCTTTGATCCGTTGTTATTCTTTGGACCAAGTTCGTCTCGTTCGTCCATCTTCGTCCTCCCATTTGATCCATTGGCATTCTTTGGACCAAGTTCGTCTCGTTCGTCCCTCTTCGTCGTCCCATTTGATCCGTAGGTCTTCTTTGCACATAGTTCGTCTCGTTCTACCATCTTCATCCTCCCATTTGATCTGAGTGCATTCTTTGGACCAAGTTCGTCTCGTTCGTCCCTCTTCGTCCTCCCATTTGATCCGTTGTTATTCTTTGGACCAAGTTCGTCTCGTTCGTCCATCTTCGTCTTCCCATTTGATCCGTTGACCTTCTTCGGACTAAGTTTGTCTCGTTCTACCATCTTCGTCCTCCATTTGATCCGTTGGCATTCTTTCGACCAAGTTCGTATCGTTCGTCCATCTTGGTCCTCCCATTTGATCCGTTGTTATTCTTTGGACCAAGTTCGTCTCGTTCGTCCATCTTGGTCCTCCCATTTGATCCGTTGTTATTCTTTGGACCAAGTTCGTATCGTTCGTCCATCTTCGTCCTCCCATTTGATCCTTAGGCCTTCTTTGGACCAAGTTCGTCTCGTTCGTCCCTCTTCGTCGTCCCATTTGATCCGTAGGTCTTCTTTGGACTTAGTTCGTCTCGTTCTACCATCTTCATCCTCCCATTTGATCTGTTGGCATTCTTTGGACCAAGTTCGTCTCGTTCGTCCCTCTTCGTCCTCCCATTTGATCCGTTGTTATTCTTTGGACCATGTTCGTCTCGTTCGTCCATCTTCGTCCTCCCATTTGATCCAGTGGCATTCTTTGGACCAAGTTCTTCCCGTTTGTCCATCTTCGTCCTCCCATTTGATCCAGTGGCATTCTTTGGACCAAGTTCGTCTCGTTCGTCCCTCTTCGTCCTCCCATTTGATCCGTTGGCATTCTTTGGACCAAGTTCATCTCGTTCGTCCATCTTCGTCCTCCCCTTTGATCCGTTGTTATTCTTTGCACAAGTTCATCTCGTTCGTCCATCTTCGTCCTCCCATTTGATCCGTAGGCCTTCTTTGGACCAAGTTTGTCTCGTTCTACCATATTCGTCCTCCCATTTGATCCGTAAGCCTTCTTTGGACCAATTTCGTCTCGTTCGTCCATCTTCGTCCTCCCATTTGATATGTTGGCATTCTTTGGACCAAGTTCGTCTCGTTCGTCCATCTTCGTCCTCCCATTTGATCCGTTGGCCTACTTTGGACCTAGTTCGTCTCGTTTGTCCCTCTTCGTCCTCCCATTTGATCCATAGGCCTTCTTTGGACTAAGTTCGTCTCGTTCTACCATCCTCGTCCTCCCATTTGATCCGTTGGCATTCTTTGGATGAAGTTCGTATCGTTCGTCCATGTTGGTCCTCCCATTTGATCCCTTGTTATTCTTTGGACCAAGTTCGTCTCGGTCGTCCATCTTCGTCCTCCCATTTGATCCGTTGGCATTCTTTGGACCAAGTTCGTCTCGTTCGTCCATCTTTGTGCTCCCATTTGATCCGTTGGCTTTCTTTGGGCCAAGTTCGTCTCGTTCGTCCATCTTCGTCCTCCCATTTGATCTGTTGGCATTCTTTGGACCAAGTTCATCTCGTTGGTCCATCTTCGTCCTCCCATTTGATCCGTTGGCCTACTTTGTACCTAGTTCGTCTCGTTCGTCCCTCTTCGTCCTCCCGTTTGATCCATAGGCCTTCTTTGGACTAAGTTCGTCTCGTTCTACCATCCTCGTCCTCCCATTTGATCCGTTGGCATTCTTTGGACGAAGTTCGTATCGTTCGTCCATCTTGGTCCTCCCATTTGATCCGTTGTTATTCTTTGGACCAAGTTCGTCTCGTTCGTCCATCTTCGTCCTCCCCATTTGATCCGTTGGCATTCTTTGGACTAAGTTCGTCTCGTTGGTCCATCTTCGTCCTCCCATTTGATCCGTAGGCCTTCTTTGGACCAAGTTCGTCTCGTTCGTCCCTCTTCGTACTCCCATTTGATCCGTAGGCCATCTTTGGACTAAGTTTGTCTCGTTCTACCATCTTCGTCCTCCCATTTGATCTGTTGGCATTCATTGGACCATGTTCGTCTCGTTCGTCCATCTTCGTCCTCCCATTTCATCCATAGGCCTTCTTTGGACCGAGTTCTTCTCGTTCGTCCATCTTCGTCCTCCCATTTGATCCGTTGGCATTCTTTGCACCAAGTTCGTATCGTTCGTCCATCTTGGTCCTCCCATTTGATCCGTTGTTATTCTTTGGACCAAGTTCGTCTCGTTCGTCCATCTTCGTCCTCCCATTTGATCCGTTGGCTTTCTTTGGGCCAAGTTCGTCTCGTTCGTCCATCTTCGTCCTCCCATTTGATCCGTTGGCATTCTTTGGACTAAGTTCGTCTCGTTGGTCCATCTTCGTCCTCCCATTTGATCCGTAGGCCTTCTTTGGACCAAGTTCGTCTAGTTCGTCCATCTTCGTCCTCGCATTTGATCCGTTGGCATTCTTTGGACTAAGTTCGTCTCGTTGGTCCATCTTCGTCCTCCCATTTGATCCGTAGGCCTTCTTTGGACCAAGTTCGTCTCGTTCGTCCCTCTTCGTACTCCCATTTGATCCGTAGGCCATCTTTGGACTAAGTTTGTCTCGTTCTACCATCTTCGTCCTCCCATTTGATCTGTTGGCATTCATTGGACCATGTTCGTCTCGTTCGTCCATCTTCGTCCTCCCATTTCATCCATAGGCCTTCTTTGGACCGAGTTCTTCTCGTTCGTCCATCTTCGTCCTCCCATTTGATCCGTTGGCATTCTTTGCACCAAGTTCGTATCGTTCGTCCATCTTGGTCCTCCCATTTGATCCGTTGTTATTCTTTGGACCAAGTTCGTCTCGTTCGTCCATCTTCGTCCTCCCATTTGATCCGTTGGCTTTCTTTGGGCCAAGTTCGTCTCGTTCGTCCATCTTCGTCCTCCCATTTGATCCGTTGGCATTCTTTGGACTAAGTTCGTCTCGTTGGTCCATCTTCGTCCTCCCATTTGATCCGTAGGCCTTCTTTGGACCAAGTTCGTCTCGTTCGTCCCTCTTCGTGCTGCCATTTGATCCGTAGGCCATCTTTGGACTAAGTTTGTCTCGTTCTACCATCTTCGTCCTCCCATTTGATCTGTTGGCATTCTTTGGACCATGTTCGTCTCGTTCGTCCATCTTCGTCCTCCCATTTGATCCATAGGCCTTCTTTGGACCGAGTTCTTCTCGTTCGTCCATCTTCGTCCTCCCATTTGATCCATAGGCCTTCTTTGGACCGAGTTCTTCTCGTTCGTCCATCTTCGTCCTCCCATTTGATCCGTTGGCATTCTTTGGACCAAGTTCGTCTCGTTCGTCCATCTTCGTCCTCCCATTTGATGCATAGGCCTTCTTTGGACCGAGTTCTTCTCGTTCGTCCATCTTCGTCCTCCCATTTGATCCGTTGGCATTCTTTGCACCAAGTTCGTCTCGTTCGTCCATCTTCGTCCTCCCATTTGATCCATAGGCCTTCCTTGGACCAAGTTCGTCTCGTTTGTCCCTCTTCGTCCTCCCATTTGATCCGTAAGCCTTCTTTGGACCAAGTTCGTCTCGTTGGTCCATCTTCGTCCTCCCATTTAATCTGTTTTTATTCTTTGGACCAACTTCGTCTCGTTCGTCCATCTTCGTCCTCCCATTTGATCCGTTGGCATTCTTTTGACCAAGTTCGTCTCGTTCGTACCTCTTCGTCCTCCCATTTGATCCGTAGGCCTTCTTTTGACTAAGTTCGTCTCATTCTACCATCTTCGTCCTCCCATTTGATCGGTTGGCATTCTTTGGACCAAGTTCGTCTCGTTCGTCCATCTTCGTCCTCCCATTTGATCCGTAAGCCTTCTTTGGACCAACTTCGTCTCGTTCGTCCATCTTCATCCTCCCATTTGATCCGTAGGCCTTCATTGGACCAAGTTCGTCTCGTTCGTCTCGTTCGTCCCTCTTCGTCCTCCCATTTGATCCGTAGGCCTTCTTTCGACTAAGTTCGTCTCGTTCTAACATCTTCGTCCTCCCATTTGATCCGTAGGCCTTCTTTGGACCAAGTTCGTCTCGTTCGTCCATCTTCGTCCTCCCATTTGATCCGTAGGCCTTCTTTGGACCAAGTTCGTCTCGTTCGTCCCTCTTCGTCCTCCCATTTGATCCGTTGTTATTCTTTGGACCAAGTTCGTCTCGTTCGTCCATCTTTGTCCTCCCATTTGATCCGTTGGCATTCTTTGGACCAAGTTCCTCTCGTTCGTCCATCTTCGTCCTCCCATTTGATCCGTTGTTATTCTTTGGACCAAGTTCGTCTCGTTCGTCCATCTTCGTCCTCCCATTTGATCCGTAGGCCTTCTTTTGACGAAGTTCGTCTCGTTCTACCATCTTCGTCCTCCCATTTGATCGGTTGGCATTCTTTGGACCAAGTTCGTCTCGTTCGTCCATCTTCGTCCTCCCATTTGATCCGTAGGCCTTCTTTTGACTAAGTTTGTCTCGTTCTACCATCTTCGTCCTCCCATTTGATCTGTTGGCATTCTTCGGACCAAGTTCGTCTCGTTCGTACATCTTCGTCCTCCCATTTGATTGGTTGGCATTCTTTGGACCAAGTTCGTCTCGTTCGTCCATCTTCGTCCTCCCATTTGATGCGTAAGCCTTCTTTGGACCAACTTCGTCTCGTTCGTCCATCTTCGTCCTCCCATTTGATCCGTAAGCCTTCTTTGGACCAAGTTCGACTCGTTGGTCCATCTTCGTCCTCCCATTTGATCTGTTTTTATTCTTTGGACCAACTTCGTCTCGTTCGTCCATCTTCGTCCTCCCATTTGATCCGTAGGCCTTCTTTTGACTAAGTTCGTCTCATTCTACCATCTTCGTCCTCCCATTTGATCGGTTGGCATTCTTTGGACCAAGTTCGTCTCGTTCGTCCATCTTCGTCCTCCCATTTGATCCGTAAGCCTTCTTTGGACCAACTTCGTCTCGTTCGTCCATCTTCGTCCTCCCATTTGATCCGTAAGCCTTCATTGGACCAAGTTCGTCTCGTTCGTCCCTCTTCGTCCTCCCATTTGATCCGTAGGCCTTCTTTCGACTAAGTTCGTCTCGTTCTAACATCTTCGTCCTCCCATTTGATCCGTAGGCCTTCTTTGGACCAAGTTCGTCTCGTTCGTCCATCTTCGTCCTTCCGTTTGATCCGTAGGCCTTCTTTGGACCAAGTTCGTCTCGTTCGTCCATCTTCGTCCTCCCATTTGATCCCTAGGCCTTCTTTGGACCAAGTTCGTCTCGTTCGTCCATCTTCGTCCTCCCATTTGATCCCTAGGCCTTCTTTGGACCAAGTTCGTCTCTTTCGTCCATCTTTGTCCTCCCATTTGATCCGTTGGCATTCTTTGGACCAAGTTCCTCTCGTTCGTCCATCTTCGTCCTCCCATTTGATCCGTTGTTATTCTTTGGACCAAGTTCGTCTCGTTCGTCCATCTTCCTCCTCCCATTTGATCCGTAGGCCTTCTTTTGACTAAGTTCATCTCGTTCTACCATCTTCGTCCTCCCATTTGATCGATTGGCATTCTTTGGACCAAGTTCGTCTCGTTCGTCCATCTTCGTCCTCCCATTTGATCCGTAAGCCTTCTTTGGACCAACTTCGTCTCGTTCGTCCATCTTCGTCCTCCCATTTGATCCGTAGGCCTTCATTGGACCAAGTTCGTCTCGTTCGTCCCTCTTCGTCCTCCCATTTGATCCGTAGGCCTTCTTTCGACTAAGTTCGTCTTGTTCTAGCATCTTCGTCCTCCCATTTGATCCGTAGGCCTTCTTTGGACCAAGTTCGTCTCGTTCGTCCATCTTCGTCCTTCCGTTTGATCCGTAGGCCTTCTTTGGACCAAGTTCGTCTCGTTCGTCCATCTTCGTCCTCCTATTTGATCCCTAGGCCTTCTTTGGACCAAGTTCGTCTCGTTCGTCCATCTTCGTCCTCCCATTTGATCCGTAGGCCTTCATTGGACGAAGTTCGTCTCGTTCGTCCCTCTTCGTCCTCCCATTTGATCCGTAGGCCTTCTTTCGACTAAGTTCGTCTCGTTCGTCCATCTTCGTCCTCCCATTTGATCCGTAGGCCTTCTTTGGACCAAGTTCGTCTCGTTCATCCATCTTCGTCCTGCCGTTTGATCCGTAGGCCTTCTTTGGACCAAGTTCGTCTCGTTCGTCCATCTTCGTCCTCCCATTTGATCCCTAGGCCTTCTTTGGACCAAGTTCGTCTCGTTCGTCCATCTTCGTCCTCCCTTTTGATCCCTAGGCCTTATTTGGACCAAGTTCGTCTCTTTCGTCCATCTTTGTCCTCCCATTTGATCCGTTGGCATTCTTTGGACCAAGTTCCTCTCGTTCGTCCATCTTCGTCCTCCCATTTGATCCGTTGTTATTCTTTGGACCAAGTTCGTCTCGTTCGTCCATTTTCCTCCTCCCATTTGATCCGTAGGCCTTCTTTTGACTAAGTTCATCTCGTTCTACCATCTTCGTCCTCCCATTTGATCGGTTGGCATTCTTTGGACCAAGTTCGTCTCGTTCGTCCATCTTCGTCCTCCCATTTGATCCGTAAGCCTTCTTTGGACCAAGTTCGTCTCGTTCGTCCCTCTTCGTCCTCCCATTTGATCCGTAGGCCTTCTTTGGACGAAGTTCGTCTCGTTCGTCCATCTTCGTCCTCCCATTTGATCTGTTGGCAATCTTTGGTACAAGTTCGTCTCGTTCGTCCATCTTCGTCCTCCCATTTCATCCATTGTTATTCTTTGGACCAACTTCGTCTCGTTCGTCCATCTTTGTCCTCCCATTTGATCCGTTGGCCTTCTTCCGACCAAGTTCGTCTCGTTCGTCCATCTTCGTCCTCCCATTTGATCCGTTGGCCTTCTTCGGACTAAGTTCGTCTCGTTCTACCATCTTCGTCCTCCCATTTGATCCGTAGGCCTTCTTTGGACCAAGTTCGTCTCGTTCGTCCATCTTCGTCCTTCCATTTGATCCGTAGGCCTTCTTTGGACCAAGTTCGTCTCGTTCGTCCATCTTTGTGCTCCCATTTGATCCGTTGGCATTCTTTGGACCAAGTTCGTCTCGTTCGTCCATCTTCGTCCTCCCATTTGATCCCTAGGCCTTCTTTGGACCAAGTTCGTCTCTTTCGTCCATCTTCGTCCTCCCATTTGATCCATAGGCCTTTTTGGACCAAGTTCTTCTCGTTCGTCCATCTTTGTGCTCCCATTTGATCCGTTGGCATTCTTTGGACCAAGTTCGTCTCGTTCGTCCATCTTTGTCCTCCCATTTGATCCATTGGAATTCATTGGACCAAGTTCGTCTCGTTCATCCATCTTCGTCCTCCTTTCTGATCCTTGGCATTCTTTGGACCAAGTTCGTCTCGTTCGTCCATCTTCGTCCTCCCATTTGATCCGTAAGCCTTCTTTGGACCAAGTTCGTCTCATTCGTCCCTCTTCGTCCTCCCATTTGATCCGTAGGCCTTCTTTGGACGAAGTTCGTCTCGTTCGTCCGTCTTCGTCCTCCCATTTGATCTGTTGGCATTCTTTGGTACAAGTTCGTCTCGTTCGTCCATCTTCGTCCTCCCATTTCATCCATTGTTATTCTTTGGACGAAGTTCGTCTCGTTCGTCCATCTTTGTCCTCCCATTTGATCCGTTGGCCTTCTTCGGACCAAGTTCGTCTCGTTCGTCCATCTTCGTCCTCCCATTTGATCCGTTGGCCTTCTTCGGACTAAGTTCGTCTCGTTCTACTATCTTCGTCCCCCCATTTGATCCGTTGGCATTCTTTGGACCAAATTCGTATCGTTCGTCCATCTTGGTCCTCCCATTTGATCCGTTGTTATTCTTTGGACCAAGTTCGTCTCGTTCGTCCATCTTCGTCCTCCCATTTGATCCATTGGCATTCTTTGGACCAAGTTCGTCTCGTTCGTCCCTCTTCGTCGTCCCATTTGATCCGTAGGTCTTCTTTGGACTTAGTTCGTCTCGTTCTACCATCTTCATCCTCCCATTTGATCTGTTGGCATTCTTTGGACCAAGTTCGTCTCGTTCGTCCCTCTTCGTCCTCCCATTTGATCCGTCGTTATTCTTTGGACCAAGTTCGTCTCGTTCGTCCATCTTTGTCCTCCCATTTGATCCTTAGGCCTTCTTTGGACCAAGTTCTTCTCGTTCGTCCATCTTCGTCCTCCCATTTGATCCAGTGGCATTCTTTGGACCAAGTTCGTCTCGTTGGTCCCTCTTCGTCCTCCCATTTGATCCGTTGTTATTCTTTGGACCAAGTTCGTCTCGTTCGTCCTTCTTCATCCTCCCATTTGATCCGTAGGACTTCTTTGGACCATGTTCGTCTCGTTCTACCATCCTCGTCCTCCCATTTGAACCGTTGGCATTCTTTGGACGAAGTTCGTATCGTTCGTCCATCTTGGTCCTCCCATTTGATCCGTTGTTATTCTTTGGACCAAGTTCGTCTCGTTCGTCCATTTTCGTCCTCCCATTTGATCCATAGGCCTTCTTTGGACCAAGTTCTTCTCGTTCGTCCATCTTCGTCCTCCCATTTGATCCGTTGTTATTCTTTGGACCAAGTTCGTCTCGTTCGTCCATCTTCGTCCACCCATTTGATCCGCTGTTATTCTTTGGACCAAGATCGTCTCGTTAGTCCATCTTTGTCCTCCCATTTGATCCTTAGGCCTTCTTTGGACCAAGTTCTTCTCGTTCGTCCATCTTCGTGCTCCCATTTGATCCAAGGGCATTCTTTGGACCAAGTTCGTCTCGTTCGTCCCTCTTCGTCCTCCCATTTGATCCGTTGTTATTCTTTGGACCAAGTTCGTCTCGTTCGTCCATCTTGTCCTCCCATTTGATCCGTGGTTATTCTTTGGACCAAGTTCGTCTCGTTCGTCCATCTTCGTCCTCCCATTTGATCCGTAGGCCTTCTTTGGACTAAGTTTGTCTCGTTCTACCATATTCGTCCTCCCATTTGATCCGTAGGCCTTCTTTGGACCAATTTCGTCTTGTTCGTCCATCTTCGTCCTCCCATTTGATCCGTTGGCATTCTTTGAACGAAGTTCGTATCGTACGTCCATCTTGGTCCTTCCATTTGATCCGTTGTTATTCTTTGGACCAAGTTCGTCTCGTTCGTCCATCTTCGTCGTCCCATTTGATCCGTAAGCCTTCTTTGGACCAACTTGGTCTCGTTCGTCCATCTTCGTCCTCCCATTTGATTCGTAGGCCTTCATTGGACGAAGTTCGTCTCGTTCGTCCCTCTTCGTCCTCCCATTTCATCCGTAGGCCCTCTTTGGACCAAGTTCGTCTCGTTCGTCCATCTTCGTCCTCCCATTTGATCCGTAGGCCTTCTTTGGACCAAGTTCGTCTCGTTCGTCCATCTTTGTGCTCCCATTTGATCCGTTGGCATTCTTTGGACCAAGTTCGTCTCGTTCGTCCATCTTCGTCCTCCCATTTGATCCCTAGGCCTTCTTTGGACCAAGTTCGTCTCTTTCGTCCATCTTCGTCCTTCCATTCGATGCATAGGCCTTCTTTGGACCAAGTTCGTCTCGTTCGTCCGTCTTTGTGCTCCCATTTGATCCGTTCGCATTCTTTGGACCAAGTTCGTCTCGTTCGTCCATCTTTGTCCTCCCATTTGATCCATTGGCATTCATTGGACCAAGGTCGTCTCGTTCATCCATCTTCGTCCTCCATTTTGATCCTTGGCATTCTTTGGACCAAGTTCGTCTCGTTCGTCCATCTTCGTCCTCCCATTTGATCCATAAGCCTTCTTTGGACCAAGTTCGTCTCGTTCGTCCCTCTTCGTCCTCCCATTTGATCTGTTGGCAATCTTTGGTACAAGTTCGTCTCGTTCGTCCATCTTCGTCCTCCCATTTCATCCATTGTTATTCTTTGGACGAAGTTCGTCTCGTTCGTCCATCTTTGTCCTCCCATTTGATCCGTTGGCCTTCTTCGGACCAAGTTCGTCTCATTCGTCCCTCTTCGTCCTCCCATTTGATCCGTAGGCCTTCTTTGGACGAAGTTCGTCTCGTTCGTCCATCTTCGTCCTCCCATTTGATCTGTTGGCATTCTTTGGTACAAGTTCGTCTCGTTCGTCCATCTTCGTCCTCCCATTTCATCCATTGTTATTCTTTGGACGAAGTTCGTCTCGTTCGTCCATCTTTGTCCTCCCATTTGATCCGTTGGCCTTCTTCGGACCAAGTTCGTCTCGTTCGTCCATCTTCGTCCTCCCATTTGATCCGTTGGCCTTCTTCGGACTAAGTTCGTCTCGTTCTACCATCTTCGTCCCCCCATTTGATCCGTTGGCATTCTTTGGACCAAATTCGTATCGTTCGTCCATCTTGGTCCTCCCATTTGATCCGTTGTTATTCTTTGGACCAAGTTCGTCTCGTTCGTCCATCTTCGTCCTCCCATTTGATCCATTGGCATTCTTTGGACCAAGTTCGTCTCGTTCGTCCCTCTTCGTCGTCCCATTTGATCCGTAGGTCTTCTTTGGACTTAGTTCGTCTCGTTCTACCATCTTCATCCTCCCATTTGATCTGTTGGCATTCTTTGGACCAAGTTCGTCTCGTTCGTCCCTCTTCGTCCTCCCATTTGATCCGTCGTTATTCTTTGGACCAAGTTCGTCTCGTTCGTCCATCTTTGTCCTCCCATTTGATCCTTAGGCCTTCTTTGGACCAAGTTCTTCTCGTTCGTCCATCTTCGTCCTCCCATTTGATCCAGTGGCATTCTTTGGACCAAGTTCGTCTCGTTGGTCCCTCTTCGTCCTCCCATTTGATCCGTTGTTATTCTTTGGACCAAGTTCGTCTCGTTCGTCCTTCTTCATCCTCCCATTTGATCCGTAGGACTTCTTTGGACCATGTTCGTCTCGTTCTACCATCCTCGTCCTCCCATTTGAACCGTTGGCATTCTTTGGACGAAGTTCGTATCGTTCGTCCATCTTGGTCCTCCCATTTGATCCGTTGTTATTCTTTGGACCAAGTTCGTCTCGTTCGTCCATTTTCGTCCTCCCATTTGATCCATAGGCCTTCTTTGGACCAAGTTCTTCTCGTTCGTCCATCTTCGTCCTCCCATTTGATCCGTTGTTATTCTTTGGACCAAGTTCGTCTCGTTCGTCCATCTTCGTCCACCCATTTGATCCGCTGTTATTCTTTGGACCAAGATCGTCTCGTTAGTCCATCTTTGTCCTCCCATTTGATCCTTAGGCCTTCTTTGGACCAAGTTCTTCTCGTTCGTCCATCTTCGTGCTCCCATTTGATCCAAGGGCATTCTTTGGACCAAGTTCGTCTCGTTCGTCCCTCTTCGTCCTCCCATTTGATCCGTTGTTATTCTTTGGACCAAGTTCGTCTCGTTCGTCCATCTTGTCCTCCCATTTGATCCGTTGTTATTCTTTGGACCAAGTTCGTCTCGTTCGTCCATCTTCGTCCTCCCATTTGATCCGTAGGCCTTCTTTGGACTAAGTTTGTCTCGTTCTACCATATTCGTCCTCCCATTTGATCCGTAGGCCTTCTTTGGACCAATTTCGTCTTGTTCGTCCATCTTCGTCCTCCCATTTGATCCGTTGGCATTCTTTGAACGAAGTTCGTATCGTACGTCCATCTTGGTCCTTCCATTTGATCCGTTGTTATTCTTTGGACCAAGTTCGTCTCGTTCGTCCATCTTCGTCGTCCCATTTGATCCGTAAGCCTTCTTTGGACCAACTTGGTCTCGTTCGTCCATCTTCGTCCTCCCATTTGATTCGTAGGCCTTCATTGGACGAAGTTCGTCTCGTTCGTCCCTCTTCGTCCTCCCATTTCATCCGTAGGCCCTCTTTGGACCAAGTTCGTCTCGTTCGTCCATCTTCGTCCTCCCATTTGATCCGTAGGCCTTCTTTGGACCAAGTTCGTCTCGTTCGTCCATCTTTGTGCTCCCATTTGATCCGTTGGCATTCTTTGGACCAAGTTCGTCTCGTTCGTCCATCTTCGTCCTCCCATTTGATCCCTAGGCCTTCTTTGGACCAAGTTCGTCTCTTTCGTCCATCTTCGTCCTTCCATTCGATGCATAGGCCTTCTTTGGACCAAGTTCGTCTCGTTCGTCCGTCTTTGTGCTCCCATTTGATCCGTTCGCATTCTTTGGACCAAGTTCGTCTCGTTCGTCCATCTTTGTCCTCCCATTTGATCCATTGGCATTCATTGGACCAAGGTCGTCTCGTTCATCCATCTTCGTCCTCCATTTTGATCCTTGGCATTCTTTGGACCAAGTTCGTCTCGTTCGTCCATCTTCGTCCTCCCATTTGATCCATAAGCCTTCTTTGGACCAAGTTCGTCTCGTTCGTCCCTCTTCGTCCTCCCATTTGATCTGTTGGCAATCTTTGGTACAAGTTCGTCTCGTTCGTCCATCTTCGTCCTCCCATTTCATCCATTGTTATTCTTTGGACGAAGTTCGTCTCGTTCGTCCATCTTTGTCCTCCCATTTGATCCGTTGGCCTTCTTCGGACCAAGTTCGTCTCGTTCGTCCATCTTCGTCCTCCCATTTGATCCGTTGGCCTTCTTCGGACTAAGTTCGTCTCGTTCTACCATCTTCGTCCTCCCATTTGATCCGTTGGCATTCTTTGGACCAAGTTCGTATCGTTCGTCCATCTTGCTCCTCCCATTTGATCCGTTGTTATTCTTTGGACCAAGTTCGTCTCGTTCCCCCATTTGATCCGCTGTTATTCTTTGGACCAAGTTCGTCTCGTTAGTCCATCTTTGTCCTCCCATTTGATCCTTAGGCCTTCTTTGGACCAAGTTCTTCACGTTCGTCCATCTTCGTCCTCCCATTTGATCCAAGGGCATTCTTTGGACCAAGTTCGTCTCGTTCGTCCCTCTTCGTCCTCCCATTTGATCCGTTGTTATTCTTTGGACCAAGTTCGTCTCGTTCGTCCATCTTTGTCCTCCCATTTGATCCGTTGGCATTCTTTGGACCAAGTTCCTCTCGTTCGTCCATCTTCGTCCTCCCATTTGATCCGTTGTTATTCTTTGGACCAAGTTCGTCTCGTTCGTCCATCTTCGTCCTCCCATTTGATCCGTAGGCCTTCTTTGGACCAAGTTTGTCTCGTTCTACCATATTCGTCCTCCCATTTGATCCGTAGGCCTTCTTTGGACCAATTTCGTCTTGTTCGTCCATCTTCGTCCTCCCATTTGATCCGTTGGCATTCTTTGAACGAAGTTCGTATCGTTCGTCCATCTTGGTCCTTCCATTTGATCCGTTGTTATTCTTTGGACCAAGTTCGTCTCGTTCGTCCATCTTCGTCCTCCCATTTGATCCGTAAGCCTTCTTTGGACCAACTTTGTCTCGTTCGTCCATCTTCGTCCTCCCATTTGATCCGTAGGCCTTCATTGGACGAAGTTCATCTCGTTCGTCCCTCTTCGTCCTCCCAATTGATCCGTAGGCCCTCTTTGGACCAAGTTCGTCTCGTTCGTCCATCTTCGTCCTCCCATTTGATCCGTAGGCCTTCTTTGGACCAAGTTCGTCTCGTTCGTCCATCTTTGTGCTCCCATTTGATCCGTTGGCATTCTTTGGACCAAGTTCGTCTCGTTCGTCCATCTTCGTCCTCCCATTTGATCCCTAGGCCTTCTTTGGACCAAGTTCGTCTCTTTCGTCCATCTTCGTCCTTCCATTTGATGCATAGGCCTTCTTTGGACCAAGTTCGTCTCGTTCGTCCGTCTTTGTGCTCCCATTTGATCCGTTCGCATTCTTTGGACCAAGTTCGTCTCGTTCGTCCATCTTTGTCCTCCCATTTGATCCATTGGCATTCATTGGACCAAGTTCGTCTCGTTGATCCATCTTCGTCCTCCATTTTGATCCTTGGCATTCTTTGGACCAAGTTCGTCTCGTTCGTCCATCTTCGTCCTCCCATTTGATCCGTAAGCCTTCTTTGGACCAAGTTCGTCTCGTTCGTCCCTCTTCGTCCTCCCATTTGATCCGTAGGTCTTCTTTGGACGAAGTTCGTCTCGTTCGTCCATCTTCGTCCTCCCATTTGATCTGTTGGCAATCTTTGGTACAAGTTCGTCTCGTTCGTCCATCTTCGTCCTCCCATTTCATCCATTGTTATTCTTTGGACGAAGTTCGTCTCGTTCGTCCATCTTTGTCCACCCATTTGATCCGTTGGCCTTCTTCGGACCAAGTTCGTCTCGTTCGTCCATCTTCGTCCTCCCATTTGATCAGTTGGCCTTCTTCGGACTAAGTTCGTCTCGTTCTACCATCTTCGTCCTCCCATTTGATCCGTTGGCATTCTTTGGACCAAGTTCGTATCGTTCGTCCATCTTGGTCCTCCCATTTGTTCCGTTGTTATTCTTTGGACCAAATTCGTCTCGTTCGTCCATCTTCATCCTCCCATTTGATCCATTGGCATTCTTTGGACCAAGTTCGTCTCGTTCGTCCCTCTTCGTCGTCCCATTTGATCCGTAGGTCTTCTTTGGACTTAGTTCGTCTCGTTCTACCATCTTCATCCTCCCATTTGATCTGTTGGCATTCTTTGGACCAAGTTCGTCTCGTTCGTCCCTCTTCGTCCTCCCATTTGATCCGTTGTTATTCTTTGGACCAAGTTCGTCTCGTTCGTCCATCTTTGTCCTCCCATTTGATCCTTAGGCCTTCTTTGGACCAAGTTCTTCTCGTTCGTCCATCTTTGTCCTCCCATTTGATCCAGTGGCATTCTTTGGACCAAGTTCTTCTCGTTCGTCCATCTTCGTCCTCCCATTTGATCCAAGGGCATTCTTTGGACCAAGTTCGTCTCGTTCGTCCCTCTTCGTCCTCCCATTTGATCCGTTGTTATTCTTTGCACCAAGTTCGTCTCGTTCGTCCATCTTTGTCCTCCCATTTGATCTGTTGGAATTCTTTGGACCAAGTTCCTCTCGTTCGTCCATCTTCGTCCTCCCATTTGATCCGTTGTTATTCTTAGGACCAAGTTCGTCTCGTTCGTCCATCTTCGTCCTCCCATTTGATCCGTAGGCCTTATTTGGACCAAGTTTGTCTCGTTCTACCATATTCGTCCTCCCATTTGATCCGTAGGCCTTCTTTGGACCAATTTCGTCTTGTTCGTCCATCTTCGTCCTCCCATTTGATCCATTGGCATTCTTTGAACCAAGTTCGTCTCGTTCGTCCATCTTCGTCCTCCAAGTTGATCCGTTGGCCTTCTTTGGACCAAGTTCGTCTCGTTCGTCCCTCTTCGTCCTCCCATTTGATCCGTAGGCCTTCTTTGGACTAAGTTCGTCTCGTTGTACCATCCTCGTCCTCCGATTTGATCCGTTGGCATTCTTTGGACGAAGTTCGTATCGTTCGTCCATCTTGGTCCTTCCATTTGATCCGTTGTTATTCTTTGGACCAAGTTCGTCTCGTTCGTCCATCTTCGTCCTCCCATTTGATCCGTAAGCCTTCTTTGGACCAACTTCGTCTCGTTCGTCCATCTTCGTCCTCCCATTTGATCCGTAGGCCTTCATTGGACCAAGTTCGTCTCGTTCGTCCCTCTTCGTCCTCCCATTTGATCCGTAGGCCTTCTTTCGACTAAGTTCATCTCGTTCTACCATCTTCGTCCTCCCATTTGATCCGTACGCCTTCTTTGGACCAAGTTCGTCTCGTTCATCCATCTTCGTCCTCCATTTTGATCCTTGGCATTCTTTGGACCAAGTTCGTCTCGTTCGTCCATCTTCGTCCTCCCATTTGATCCGTAAGCCTTCTTTGGACCAAGTTCGTTTCGTTCGTCCCTTTTCGTCCTCCCATTTGATCCGTAGGCCTTCTCTGGACGAAGTTCGTCTCGTTCGTCCATCTTCGTCCTCCCATTTGATCTGTTGGCAATCTTTGGTATAAGTTCGTCTCGTTCGTCCATCTTCGTCCTCCCATTTGATCTGTTGGCAATCTTTGGTACAAGTTCGTCTCGTTCGTCCATCTTCGTCCTCCCATTTCATCCATTGTTATTCTTTGGACGAAGTTCGTCTCGTTCGTCCATCTTTGTCCTCCCATTTGATCCGTTGGCCTTCTTCGGACCAAGTTCGTCTCGTTCGTCCATCTTCGTCCTCCCATTTGATCCGTTGGCCTTCTTCGGACTAAGTTCGTCTCGTTCTACCATCTTCGTCCTCCTATTTGATCCGTTGGCATTCTTTGGACCAAGTTCGTATCGTTCGTCCATCTTGCTCCTCCCATTTGATCCGTTGTTATTCTTTGGACCAAGTTCGTCTCGTTCGTCCATCTTCGTCCACCCATTTGATCCGCTGTTATTCTTTGGACCAAGTTCGTCTCGTTAGTCCATCTTTGTCCTCCCATTTGATCCTTAGGCCTTCTTTGGACCAAGTTCTTCTCGTTCGTCCATCTTCGTCCTCCCATTTGATCCAAGGGCATTCTTTGGACCAAAATCGTCTCGTTCGTCCCTCTTCGTCCTCCCATTTGATCCGTTGTTATTCTTTGGACCAAGTTCGTCTCGTTCGTCCATCTTTGTCCTCCCATTTGATCCGTTGGCATTCTTTGGACCAAGTTCCTCTCGTTCGTCCATCTTCGTCCTCCCATTTGATCCGTTGTTATTCTTTGGACCAAGTTCGTCACGTTCGTCCATCTTCGTCCTCCCATTTGATCCGTAGGCCTTCTTTGGACCAAGTTTGTCTCGTTCTACCATATTCGTCCTCCCATTTGATCCGTAGGCCTTCTTTGGACCAATTTCGTCTTGTTCGTCCATCTTCGTCCTCCCATTTGATCCGTTGGCATTCTTTGAACGAAGTTCGTATCGTTCGTCCATCTTGGTCCTTCCATTTGATCCGTTGTTATTCTTTGGACCAAGTTCGTCTCGTTCGTCCATCTTCGTCCTCCCATTTGATCTGTAAGCCTTCTTTGGACCAACTTTGTCTCGTTCGTCCATCTTCGTCCTCCCATTTGATCCGTTGGCCTTCATTGGACGAAGTTCGTCTCGTTTGTCCCTCTTCGTCCTCCCATTTGATCCGTAGGCCCTCTTTGGACCAAGTTCGTCTCGTTCGTCCATCTTCGTCCTCCCATTTGATCCGTAGGCCTTCTTTGGACCAAGTTCGTCTCGTTCGTCCATCTTTGTCCTCCCATTTGATCCATTGGCATTCATTGGACCAAGTTCGTCTCGTTCATCCATCTTGCTCCTCCAATTTGATCCGTTGTTATTCTTTGGACCAAGTTCGTCTCGTTCGTCCATCTTCGTCCACCCATTTGATCCGCTGTTATTCTTTGGACCAAGTTCGTCTCGTTCGTCCATCTTTGTCCTCCCATTTGATCCTTAGGCCTTCTTTGGACCAAGTTCTTCTCGTTCGTCCATCTTCGTCCTCCCATTTGATCCAAGGGCATTCTTTGGACCAAGTTCGTCTCGTTCGTCCCTCTTCGTCCTCCCATTTGATCCGTTGTTATTCTTTGGACCAAGTTCGTCTCGTTCGTCCATCTTTGTCCTCCCATTTGATCCGTTGGCATTCTTTGGACCAAGTTCCTCTCGTTCGTCCATCTTCGTCCTCCCATTTGATCCGTTGTTATTCTTTGGACCAAGTTCGTCTCGTTCGTCCATCTTCGTCCTCCCATTTGATCCGTAGGCCTTCTTTGGACCAAGTTTGTCTCGTTCTACCATATTCGTCCTCCCATTTGATCCGTAGGCCTTCTTTGGACCAATTTCGTCTTGTTCGTCCATCTTCGTCCTCCCATTTGATCCGTTGGCATTCTTTGAACGAAGTTCGTATCGTTCGTCCATCTTGGTCCTTCCATTTGATCCGTTGTTATTCTTTGGACCAAGTTCGTCTCGTTCGTCCATCTTCGTCCTCCCATTTGATCCGTAAGCCTTCTTTGGACCAACTTTGTCTCGTTCGTCCATCTTCGTCCTCCCATTTGATCCGTAGGCCTTCATTGGACGAAGTTCATCTCGTTCGTCCCTCTTCGTCCTCCCAATTGATCCGTAGGCCCTCTTTGGACCAAGTTCGTCTCGTTCGTCCATCTTCGTCCTCCCATTTGATCCGTAGGCCTTCTTTGGACCAAGTTCGTCTCGTTCGTCCATCTTTGTGCTCCCATTTGATCCGTTGGCATTCTTTGGACCAAGTTCGTCTCGTTCGTCCATCTTCGTCCTCCCATTTGATCCCTAGGCCTTCTTTGGACCAAGTTCGTCTCTTTCGTCCATCTTCGTCCTTCCATTTGATGCATAGGCCTTCTTTGGACCAAGTTCGTCTCGTTCGTCCGTCTTTGTGCTCCCATTTGATCCGTTCGCATTCTTTGGACCAAGTTCGTCTCGTTCGTCCATCTTTGTCCTCCCATTTGATCCATTGGCATTCATTGGACCAAGTTCGTCTCGTTCATCCATCTTCGTCCTCCATTTTGATCCTTGGCATTCTTTGGACCAAGTTCGTCTCGTTCGTCCATCTTCGTCCTCCCATTTGATCCGTAAGCCTTCTTTGGACCAAGTTCGTCTCGTTCGTCCCTCTTCGTCCTCCCATTTGATCCGTAGGTCTTCTTTGGACGAAGTTCGTCTCGTTCGTCCATCTTCGTCCTCCCATTTGATCTGTTGGCAATCTTTGGTACAAGTTCGTCTCGTTCGTCCATCTTCGTCCTCCCATTTCATCCATTGTTATTCTTTGGACGAAGTTCGTCTCGTTCGTCCATCTTTGTCCTCCCATTTGATCCGTTGGCCTTCTTCGGACCAAGTTCGTCTCGTTCGTCCATCTTCGTCCTCCCATTTGATCAGTTGGCCTTCTTCGGACTAAGTTCGTCTCGTTCTACCATCTTCGTCCTCCCATTTGATCCGTTGGCATTCTTTGGACCAAGTTCGTATCGTTCGTCCATCTTGGTCCTCCCATTTGTTCCGTTGTTATTCTTTGGACCAAATTCGTCTCGTTCGTCCATCTTCGTCCTCCCATTTGATCCATTGGCATTCTTTGGACCAAGTTCGTCTCGTTCGTCCCTCTTCGTCGTCCCATTTGATCCGTAGGTCTTCTTTGGACTTAGTTCGTCTCGTTCTACCATCTTCATCCTCCCATTTGATCTGTTGGCATTCTTTGGACCAAGTTCGTCTCGTTCGTCCCTCTTCGTCCTCCCATTTGATCCGTTGTTATTCTTTGGACCAAGTTCATCTCGTTCGTCCATCTTTGTCCTCCCATTTGATCCTTAGGCCTTCTTTGGACCAAGTTCTTCTCGTTCGTCCATCTTCGTCCTCCCATTTGATCCAAGGGCATTCTTTGGACCAAGTTCGTCTCGTTCGTCCCTCTTCGTCCTCCCATTTGATCCGTTGTTATTCTTTGCACCAAGTTCGTCTCGTTCGTCCATCTTTGTCCTCCCATTTGATCTGTTGGAATTCTTTGGACCAAGTTCCTCTCGTTCGTCCATCTTCGTCCTCCCATTTGATCCGTTGTTATTCTTAGGACCAAGTTCGTCTCGTTCGTCCATCTTCGTCCTCCCATTTGATCCGTAGGCCTTATTTGGACCAAGTTTGTCTCGTTCTACCATATTCGTCCTCCCATTTGATCCGTAGGCCTTCTTTGGACCAATTTCGTCTTGTTCGTCCATCTTCGTCCTCCCATTTGATCCGTTGGCATTCTTTGAACCAAGTTCGTCTCGTTCGTCCATCTTCGTCCTCCAAGTTGATCCGTTGGCCTTCTTTGGACCAAGTTCGTCTCGTTCGTCCCTCTTCGTCCTCCCATTTGATCCGTAGGCCTTCTTTGGACTAAGTTCGTCTCGTTGTACCATCCTCGTCCTCCGATTTGATCCGTTGGCATTCTTTGGACGAAGTTCGTATCGTTCGTCCATCTTGGTCCTTCCATTTGATCCGTTGTTATTCTTTGGACCAAGTTCGTCTCGTTCGTCCATCTTCGTCCTCCCATTTGATCCGTAAGCCTTCTTTGGACCAACTTCGTCTCGTTCGTCCATCTTCGTCCTCCCATTTGATCCGTAGGCCTTCATTGGACCAAGTTCGTCTCGTTCGTCCCTCTTCGTCCTCCCATTTGATCCGTAGGCCTTCTTTCGACTAAGTTCATCTCGTTCTACCATCTTCGTCCTCCCATTTGATCCGTACGCCTTCTTTGGACCAAGTTCGTCTCGTTCATCCATCTTCGTCCTCCATTTTGATCCTTGGCATTCTTTGGACCAAGTTCGTCTCGTTCGTCCATCTTCGTCCTCCCATTTGATCCGTAAGCCTTCTTTGGACCAAGTTCGTTTCGTTCGTCCCTTTTCGTCCTCCCATTTGATCCGTAGGCCTTCTCTGGACGAAGTTCGTCTCGTTCGTCCATCTTCGTCCTCCCATTTGATCTGTTGGCAATCTTTGGTATAAGTTCGTCTCGTTCGTCCATCTTCGTCCTCCCATTTGATCTGTTGGCAATCTTTGGTACAAGTTCGTCTCGTTCGTCCATCTTCGTCCTCCCATTTCATCCATTGTTATTCTTTGGACGAAGTTCGTCTCGTTCGTCCATCTTTGTCCTCCCATTTGATCCGTTGGCCTTCTTCGGACCAAGTTCGTCTCGTTCGTCCATCTTCGTCCTCCCATTTCATCCGTTGGCCTTCTTCGGACTAAGTTCGTCTCGTTCTACCATCTTCGTCCTCCTATTTGATCCGTTGGCATTCTTTGGACCAAGTTCGTATCGTTCGTCCATCTTGCTCCTCCCATTTGATCCGTTGTTATTCTTTGGACCAAGTTCGTCTCGTTCGTCCATCTTCGTCCACCCATTTGATCCGCTGTTATTCTTTGGACCAAGTTCGTCTCGTTAGTCCATCTTTGTCCTCCCATTTGATCCTTAGGCCTTCTTTGGACCAAGTTCTTCTCGTTCGTCCATCTTCGTCCTCCCATTTGATCCAAGGGCATTCTTTGGACCAAAATCGTCTCGTTCGTCCCTCTTCGTCCTCCCATTTGATCCGTTGTTATTCTTTGGACCAAGTTCGTCTCGTTCGTCCATCTTTGTCCTCCCATTTGATCCGTTGGCATTCTTTGGACCAAGTTCGTCACGTTCGTCCATCTTCGTCCTCCCATTTGATCCGTAGGCCTTCTTTGGACCAAGTTTGTCTCGTTCTACCATATTCGTCCTCCCATTTGATCCGTAGGCCTTCTTTGGACCAATTTCGTCTTGTTCGTCCATCTTCGTCCTCCCATTTGATCCGTTGGCATTCTTTGAACGAAGTTCGTATCGTTCGTCCATCTTGGTCCTTCCATTTGATCCGTTGTTATTCTTTGGACCAAGTTCGTCTCGTTCGTCCATCTTCGTCCTCCCATTTGATCTGTAAGCCTTCTTTGGACCAACTTTGTCTCGTTCGTCCATCTTCGTCCTCCCATTTGATCCGTTGGCCTTCATTGGACGAAGTTCGTCTCGTTTGTCCCTCTTCGTCCTCCCATTTGATCCGTAGGCCCTCTTTGGACCAAGTTCGTCTCGTTCGTCCATCTTCGTCCTCCCATTTGATCCGTAGGCCTTCTTTGGACCAAGTTCGTCTCGTTCGTCCATCTTTGTCCTCCCATTTGATCCATTGGCATTCATTGGACCAAGTTCGTCTCGTTCATCCATCTTCGTCCTCCCATTTGATCCGTAAGCCTTCGTTGGACCAAGTTCGTCTCGTTCGTCCATCTTCGTCCTCCCATTTGATCCGTTGGCCTTCTTCGGACCAAGTTCGTCTCGTTCGTCCATCTTCGTCCTCCCATTTGATCCGTTGGCCTTCTTCGGACTAAGTTCGTCTCGTTCTACCATCTTCGTCCTCCCATTTGATCCGTTGGCATTCTTTGGACCAAGTTCGTATCGTTCGTCCATCTTGGTCCTCCCATTTGATCCGTTGTTATTCTTTGGACCAAATTCGTCTCGTTCGTCCATCTTCGTCCTCCCATTTGATCCATTGGCATTCTTTGGACCAAGTTCGTCTCGTTCGTCCCTCTTCGTCGTCCCATTTGATCCGTAGGTCTTCTTTGGACTTAGTTCGTCTCGTTCTACCATCTTCATCCTCCCATTTGATCTGTTGGCATTCTTTGGACCAAGTTCGTCTCGTTCGTCCCTCTTCGTCCTCCCATTTGATCCGTTGTTATTCTTTGGACCAAGTTCGTCTCGTTCGTCCATCTTTGTCCTCCCATTTGATCCTTAGGCCTTCTTTGGACCAAGTTCTTCTCGTTCGTCCATCTTTGTCCTCCCATTTGATCCAGTGGCATTCTTTGGACCAAGTTCTTCTCGTTCGTCCATCTTCGTCCTCCAATTTGATCCAGTGGCATTCTTTGGACCAAGTTCGTCTCGTTCGTCCCTCTTCGTCCTCCCATTTGATCCGTTGTTATTCTTTGGACAAAGTTCATCTCGTTCGTCCATCTTTGTCCTCCCATTTGATCCATTGGCATTCATTGGACCAAGTTCGTCTCGTTCATCCATCTTCGTCCTCCCATTTGATCCGTAAGCCTTCTTTGGACCAAGTTCGTCTCGTTCGTCCATCTTCGTCCTCCCATTTGATCCGTTGGCCTTCTTCGGACCAAGTTCGTCTCGTTCGTCCATCTTCGTCCTCCCATTTGATCCGTTGGCCTTCTTCGGACTAAGTTCGTCTCGTTCTACCATCTTCGTCCTCCCATTTGATCCGTTGGCATTCTTTGGACCATGTTCGTATCGTTCGTCCATCTTGGTCCTCCCATTTGATCCGTTGTTATTCTTTGCACCCAGTTCGTCTCGTTCGTCCATCTTTGTCCTCCCATTTGATCTGTTGGAATTCTTTGGACCAAGTTCCTCTCGTTCGTCCATCTTCGTCCTCCCATTTGATCCGTTGTTATTCTTAGGACCAAGTTCGTCTCGTTCGTCCATCTTCGTCCTCCCATTTGATCCGTAGGCCTTCTTTGGACCAAGTTTGTCTTGTTCGTCCATCTTCGTCCTCCCATTTGATCCGTTGGCATTCTTTGAACCAAGTTCGTCTCGTTCGTCCATCTTCGTCCTCCAAGTTGATCCGTTGGCCTTCTTTGGACCAAGTTCGTCTTGTTCGTCCCTATTCGTCCTCCCATTTGATCCGTAGGCCTTCTTTGGACTAAGTTCGTCTCGTTGTACCATCCTCGTCCTCCGATTTGATCCGTTGGCATTCTTTGGACGAAGTTCGTATCGTTCGTCCATCTTGGTCCTTCCATTTGATCCGTTGTTATTCTTTGGACCAAGTTCGTCTCGTTCGTCCATCTTCGTCCTCCCATTTGATCCGTAAGCCTTCTTCGGACCAACTTCGTCTCGTTCGTCCATCTTCGTCCTCCCATTTGATCCGTAGGCCTTCATTGGACCAAGTTCGTCTCGTTCGTCCCTCTTCGTCCTCCCATTTGATCCGTAGGCCTTCTTTCGACTAAGTTCATCTCGTTCTACCATCTTCGTCCTCCCATTTGATCCGTACGCCTTCTTTGGACCAAGTTCGTCTCGTTCATCCATCTTCGTCTTCCATTTTGATCCTTGGCATTCTTTGGACCAAGTTCGTCTCGTTCGTCCATCTTCGTCCTCCCATTTGATCCGTAAGCCTTCTTTGGACCAAGTTCGTCTCGTTCGTCCCTCTTCGTCCTCCCATTTGTTCCGTAGGCCTTCTTTGGACGAAGTTCGTCTCGTTCGTCCATCTTCGTCCTCCCATTTGATCTGTTGGCAATCTTTGGTACAAGTTCGTCTCGTTCGTCCATCTTCGTCCTCCCATTTGATCTGTTGGCAATCTTTGGTACAAGTTCGTCTCGTTCGTCGATCTTCGTCCTCCCATTTCATCCATTGTTATTCTTTGGACGAAGTTCGTCTCGTTCGTCCATCTTTGTCCTCCCATTTGATCCGTTGGCCTTCTTCGGACCAAGTTCGTCTCGTTCGTCCATCTTCGTCCTCCCATTTGATCCGTTGGCCTTCTTCGGACTAAGTTCGTCTCGTTCTACCATCTTCGTCCTCCCATTTGATCCGTTGGCATTCTTTGGACCAAGTTCGTATCGTTCGTCCATCTTGCTCCTCCCATTTGATCCGTTGTTATTCTTTGGACCAAGTTCGTCTCGTTCGTCCATCTTCGTCCACCCATTTGATCCGCTGTTATTCTTTGGACCAAGTTCGTCTCGTTAGTCCATCTTTGTCCTCCCATTTGATCCTTAGGCCTTCTTTGGACCAAGTTCTTCTCGTTCGTCCATCTTCGTCCTCCCATTTGATCCAAGGGCATTCTTTGGACCAAAATCGTCTCGTTCGTCCCTCTTCGTCCTCCCATTTGATCCGTTGTTATTCTTTGGACCAAGTTCGTCTCGTTCGTCCATCTTTGTCCTCCCATTTGATCCGTTGGCATTCTTTGGACCAAGTTCCTCTCGTTCGTCCATCTTCGTCCTCCCATTTGATCCGTTTTTATTCTTTGGACCAAGTTCGTCACGTTCGTCCATCTTCGTCCTCCCATTTGATCCGTAGGCCTTCTTTGGACCAAGTTTGTCTCGTTCTACCATATTCGTCCTCCCATTTGATCCGTAGGCCTTCTTT
The DNA here is from genome assembly GCA_030159175.1 of Glycyrrhiza uralensis. NCBI lineage: Eukaryota > Viridiplantae > Streptophyta > Magnoliopsida > Fabales > Fabaceae > Glycyrrhiza > Glycyrrhiza uralensis. The sequence continues at coordinate 145,134 of BRZY01000021.1, read as the reverse complement.
GGACCAATTTCGTCTTGTTCGTCCATCTTCGTCCTCCCATTTGATCCGTTGGCATTCTTTGAACGAAGTTCGTATCGTTCGTCCATCTTGGTCCTTCCATTTGATCCGTTGTTATTCTTTGGACCAAGTTCGTCTCGTTCGTCCATCTTCGTCCTCCCATTTGATCTGTAAGCCTTCTTTCGACCAACTTTGTCTCGTTCGTCCATCTTCGTCTTCCCATTTGATCCGTTGGCCTTCATTGGACGAAGTTCGTCTCGTTTGTCCCTCTTCGTCCTCCCATTTGATCCGTAGGCCCTCTTTGGACCAAGTTCGTCTCGTTCGTCCATCTTCGTCCTCCCATTTGATCCGTAGGCCTTCTTTGGACCAAGTTCGTCTCGTTCGTCCATCTTTGTCCTCCCATTTGATCCATTGGCATTCATTGGACCAAGTTCGTCTCGTTCATCCATCTTCGTCCTCCCATTTGATCCGTAAGCCTTCTTTGGACCAAGTTCGTCTCGTTCGTCCATCTTCGTCCTCCCATTTGATCCGTTGGCCTTCTTCGGACCAAGTTCGTCTCGTTCGTCCATCTTCGTCCTCCCATTTGATCCGTTGGCCTTCTTCGGACTAAGTTCGTCTCGTTCTACCATCTTCGTCCTCCCATTTGATCCGTTGGCATTCTTTGGACCAAGTTCGTATCGTTCGTCCATCTTGGTCCTCCCATTTGATCCGTTGTTATTCTTTGGACCAAATTCGTCTCGTTCGTCCATCTTCGTCCTCCCATTTGATCCATTGGCATTCTTTGGACCAAGTTCGTCTCGTTCGTCCCTCTTCGTCGTCCCATTTGATCCGTAGGTCTTCTTTGGACTTAGTTCGTCTCGTTCTACCATCTTCATCCTCCCATTTGATCTGTTGGCATTCTTTGGACCAAGTTCGTCTCGTTCGTCCCTCTTCGTCCTCCCATTTGATCCGTTGTTATTCTTTGGACCAAGTTCGTCTCGTTCGTCCATCTTTGTCCTCCCATTTGATCCTTAGGCCTTCTTTGGACCAAGTTCTTCTCGTTCGTCCATCTTTGTCCTCCCATTTGATCCAGTGGCATTGTTTGGACCAAGTTCTTCTCGTTCGTCCATCTTCGTCCTCCAATTTGATCCAGTGGCATTCTTTGGACCAAGTTCGTCTCGTTCGTCCCTCTTCGTCCTCCCATTTGATCCGTTGTTATTCTTTGGACAAAGTTCATCTCGTTCGTCCATCTTTGTCCTCCCATTTGATCCATTGGCATTCATTGGACCAAGTTCGTCTCGTTCATCCATCTTCGTCCTCCCATTTGATCCGTAAGCCTTCTTTGGACCAAGTTCGTCTCGTTCGTCCATCTTCGTCCTCCCATTTGATCCGTTGGCCTTCTTCGGACCAAGTTCGTCTCGTTCGTCCATCTTCGTCCTCCCATTTGATCCGTTGGCCTTCTTCGGACTAAGTTCGTCTCGTTCTACCATCTTCGTCCTCCCATTTGATCCGTTGGCATTCTTTGGACCATGTTCGTATCGTTCGTCCATCTTGGTCCTCCCATTTGATCCGTTGTTATTCTTTGCACCCAGTTCGTCTCGTTCGTCCATCTTTGTCCTCCCATTTGATCTGTTGGAATTCTTTGGACCAAGTTCCTCTCGTTCGTCCATCTTCGTCCTCCCATTTGATCCGTTGTTATTCTTAGGACCAAGTTCGTCTCGTTCGTCCATCTTCGTCCTCCCATTTGATCCGTAGGCCTTCTTTGGACCAAGTTTGTCTTGTTCGTCCATCTTCGTCCTCCCATTTGATCCGTTGGCATTCTTTGAACCAAGTTCGTCTCGTTCGTCCATCTTCGTCCTCCAAGTTGATCCGTTGGCCTTCTTTGGACCAAGTTCGTCTCGTTCGTCCCTCTTCGTCCTCCCATTTGATCCGTAGGCCTTCTTTGGACTAAGTTCGTCTCGTTGTACCATCCTCGTCCTCCGATTTGATCCGTTGGCATTCTTTGGACGAAGTTCGTATCGTTCGTCCATCTTGGTCCTTCCATTTGATCCGTTGTTATTCTTTGGACCAAGTTCGTCTCGTTCGTCCATCTTCGTCCTCCCATTTGATCCGTAAGCCTTCTTCGGACCAACTTCGTCTCGTTCGTCCATCTTCGTCCTCCCATTTGATCCGTAGGCCTTCATTGGACCAAGTTCGTCTCGTTCGTCCCTCTTCGTCCTCCCATTTGATCCGTAGGCCTTCTTTCGACTAAGTTCATCTCGTTCTACCATCTTCGTCCTCCCATTTGATCCGTACGCCTTCTTTGGACCAAGTTCGTCTCGTTCATCCATCTTCGTCTTCCATTTTGATCCTTGGCATTCTTTGGACCAAGTTCGTCTCGTTCGTCCATCTTCGTCCTCCCATTTGATCCGTAAGCCTTCTTTGGACCAAGTTCGTCTCGTTCGTCCCTCTTCGTCCTCCCATTTGTTCCGTAGGCCTTCTTTGGACGAAGTTCGTCTCGTTCGTCCATCTTCGTCCTCCCATTTGATCTGTTGGCAATCTTTGGTACAAGTTCGTCTCGTTCGTCCATCTTCGTCCTCCCATTTGATCTGTTGGCAATCTTTGGTACAAGTTCGTCTCGTTCGTCCATCTTCGTCCTCCCATTTCATCCATTGTTATTCTTTGGACGAAGTTCGTCTCGTTCGTCCATCTTTGTCCTCCCATTTGATCCGTTGGCCTTCTTCGGACCAAGTTCGTCTCGTTCGTCCATCTTCGTCCTCCCATTTGATCCGTTGGCCTTCTTCGGACTAAGTTCGTCTCGTTCTACCATCTTCGTCCTCCCATTTGATCCGTTGGCATTCTTTGGACCAAGTTCGTATCGTTCGTCCATCTTGCTCCTCCCATTTGATCCGTTGTTATTCTTTGGACCAAGTTCGTCTCGTTCGTCCATCTTCGTCCACCCATTTGATCCGCTGTTATTCTTTGGACCAAGTTCGTCTCGTTAGTCCATCTTTGTCCTCCCATTTGATCCTTAGGCCTTCTTTGGACCAAGTTCTTCTCGTTCGTCCATCTTCGTCCTCCCATTTGATCCAAGGGCATTCTTTGGACCAAAATCGTCTCGTTCGTCCCTCTTCGTCCTCCCATTTGATCCGTTGTTATTCTTTGGACCAAGTTCGTCTCGTTCGTCCATCTTTGTCCTCCCATTTGATCCGTTGGCATTCTTTGGACCAAGTTCCTCTCGTTCGTCCATCTTCGTCCTCCCATTTGATCCGTTTTTATTCTTTGGACCAAGTTCGTCACGTTCGTCCATATTCGTCCTCCCATTTGATCCGTAGGCCTTCTTTGGACCAAGTTTGTCTCGTTCTACCATATTCGTCCTCCCATTTGATCCGTAGGCCTTCTTTGGACCAATTTCGTCTTGTTCGTCCATCTTCGTCCTCCCATTTGATCCGTTGGCATTCTTTGAACGAAGTTCGTATCGTTCGTCCATCTTGGTCCTTCCATTTGATCCGTTGTTATTCTTTGGACCAAGTTCGTCTCGTTCGTCCATCTTCGTCCTCCCATTTGATCTGTAAGCCTTCTTTCGACCAACTTTGTCTCGTTCGTCCATCTTCGTCCTCCCATTTGATCCGTTGGCCTTCATTGGACGAAGTTCGTCTCGTTTGTCCCTCTTCGTCCTCCCATTTGATCCGTAGGCCCTCTTTGGACCAAGTTCGTCTCGTTCGTCCATCTTCGTCCTCCCATTTGATCCGTAGGCCTTCTTTGGACCAAGTTCGTCTCGTTCGTCCATCTTTGTGCTCCCATTTGATCCGTTGACATTCTTTGGACCAAGTTCGTCTCGTTCGTCCATCTTCGTCCTCCCATTTGATCCCTAGGCCTTCTTTGGACCAAGTTCGTCTCTTTCGTCCATCTTCGTCCTTCCATTTGATGCATAGGCCTTCTTTGGACCAAGTTCGTCTCGTTCGTCCATCTTTGTCCTCCCATTTGATCCATTGGCATTCATTGGACCAAGTTCGTCTCGTTCATCCATCTTCGTCCTCCCATTTGATCCGTAAGCCTTCTTTGGACCAAGTTCGTCTCGTTCGTCCCTCTTCGTCCTCCCTTTTGATCCGTAGGCCTTCTTTGGACGAAGTTCGTCTCGTTCGTCCATCTTCGTCCTCCCATTTGATCTGTTGGCAATCTTTGGTACAAGTTCGTCTCGTTCGTCCATCTTCGTCCTCCCATTTCATCCATTGTTATTCTTTGGACGAAGTTCGTCTCGTTCGTCCATCTTTGTCCTCCCATTTGATCCGTTGGCCTTCTTCGGACCAAGTTCGTCTCGTTCGTCCATCTTCGTCCTCCCATTTGATCCGTTGGCCTTCTTCGGACTAAGTTCGTCTCGTTCTACCATCTTCGTCCTCCAATTTGATCCGTTGGCATTCTTTGGACCAAGTTCGTATCGTTCGTCCATCTTGGTCCTCCCATTTGATCCGTTGTTATTCTTTGGACCAAGTTCGTCTCGTTCGTCCATCTTCGTCCTCCCATTAGATCCATTGGCATTCTTTGGACCAAGTTCGTCTCGTTCGTCCCTCTTCGTCGTCCCATTTGATCCGTAGGTCTTCTTTGGACTTAGTTCGTCTCGTTCTACCATCTTCATCCTCCCATTTGATCTGTTGGCATTCTTTGGACCAAGTTCGTCTCGTTCGTCCCTCTTCGTCCTCCCATTTGATCCGTTGTTATTCTTTGGACCAAGTTCGTTTCGTTCGTCCATCTTTGTCCTCCCATTTGAACCTTAGGCCTTCTTTGGACCAAGTTCTTCTCGTTCGTCCATCTTTGTCCTCCCATTTGATCCTTAGGCCTTCTTTGGACCAAGTTCTTCTCGTTCGTCCATCTTCGTCCTCCCATTTGATCCAGTGGCATTCTTTGGACCAAGTTCGTCTCGTTTGTCCCTCTTCGTCCTCCTATTTGATCCGTTGTTATTTTTTGGACCAAGTTCATCTCGTTCGTCCCTCTTCATCCTCCCATTTGATCCGTAGGCCTTCTTTGGACTAAGTTCGTCTCGTTGTACCATCCTCGTCCTCCCATTTGATCCGTTGTTATTCTTTGGACCAAGTTCGTCTCGTTCGTCCATCTTCGTCCACCCATTTGATCCGCTGTTATTCTTTGGACCAAGTTCGTCTCGTTAGTCCATCTTTGTCCTCCCATTTGATCCTTAGGCCTTCTTTGGACCAAGTTCTTCTCGTTCGTCCATCTTCGTCCTCCCATTTGATCCAAGGGCATTCTTTGGACCAAGTACGTCTCGTTCATCCCTCTTCGTCCTCCCATTTGATTCGTTGTTATTCTTTGGACCAAGTTCGTCTCGTTCGTCCATCTTTGTCCTCCCATTTGATCTGTTGGAATTCTTTGGACCAAGTTCCTCTTGTTCGTCCATCTTCGTCCTCCCATTTGATCCGTTGTTATTCTTAGGACCAAGTTCGTCTCGTTCGTCCATCTTCGTCCTCCCATTTGATCCGTAGGCCTTCTTTGGACCAAGTTTGTCTCGTTCTACCATATTCGTCCTCCCATTTGATCCGTAGGCCTTCTTTGGACCAATTTCGTCTTGTTCGTCCATCTTCGTCCTCCCATTTGATCCGTTGGCATTCTTTGAACCAAGTTCGTCTCGTTCGTCCATCTTCGTCCTCCAAGTTGATCCGTTGGCTTTCTTTGGACCAAGTTCGTCTCGTTCGTCCCTCTTCGTCCTCCCATTTGATCCGTAGGCCTTCTTTGGACTAAGTTCGTCTCGTTGTACCATCCTCATCCTCCGATTTGATCCGTTGGCATTCTTTGGACGAAGTTCGTATCGTTCGTCCATCTTGGTCCTTCCATTTGATCCGTTGTTATTCTTTGGACCAAGTTCGTCTCGTTCGTCCATCTTCGTCCTCCCATTTGATCCGTAAGCCTTCTTTGGACCAACTTCGTCTCGTTCGTCCATCTTCGTCCTCCCATTTGATCCGTAGGCCTTCTTTCGACAAAGTTCGTCTCGTTCTACCATCTTCGTCCTCCCATTTGATCCGTAGGCCTTCTTTGGACCAAGTTCGTCTCGTTCGTCCATCTTCGTCCTTCCGTTTGATCCGTAGGCCTTCTTTGGACCAAGTTCGTCTCGTTCGTCCATCTTCGTCCTCCCATTTGATCCCTAGGCCTTCTTTGGACCAAGTTAGTCTCTTTCGTCCATCTTCGTCCTTCCATTTGATGCATAGGCCTTCTTTGGACCAAGTTCGTCTCGTTCGTCCATCTTTGTGCTCCCATTTGATCCGTTCGCATTCTTTGGACCAAGTTCGTCTCGTTCGTCCATCTTTGTCCTCCCATTTGATCCATTGGCATTCATTGGACCAAGTTCGTCTCGTTCATCCATCTTCGTCCTCCATTTTGATCCTTGGAATTCTTTGGACCAAGTTCGTCTCGTTCGTCCATCTTCGTCCTCCCAATTGATCTGTTGGCAATCTTTGGTACAAGTTCGTCTCGTTCGTCCATCTTCGTCCTCCCATTTCATCCATTGTTATTCTTTGGACCAACTTCGTCTCGTTCGTCCATCTTTGCCCTCCCATTTGATCCGTTGGCCTTCTTCGGACCAAGTTCGTCTCGTTCGTCCATCTTCGTCCTCCCATTTGATCCGTTGGCCTTCTTCGGACTAAGTTCGTCTCGTTCTACCATCTTCGTCCTCCCATTTGATCCGTTGGCATTCTTTGGACCAAGTTCATATCGTTCGTCCATCTTGGTCCTCCCATTTGATCCGTTGTTATTCTTTGGACCAAGTTCGTCTCTTTCGTCCATCTTCGTCCTCCCATTTGATCCGTAGGCCTTCTTTGGACCAAGTTTGTCTCGTTCTACCATATTCGTCCTCCCATTTGATCCGTAGGACTTCTTTGGACCAATTTCGTCTTGTTCGTCCATCTTCGTCCTCCCATTTGATCCGTTGGCATTCTTTGAACCAAGTTCGTCTCGTTCGTCCATCTTCGTCCTCCAAGTTGATCCGTTGGCCTTCTTTGGACCAAGTTCGTCTCGTTCGTCCCTCTTCGTCCTCCCATTTGATCCGTAGGCCTTCTTTGGACTAAGTTCGTCTCGTTGTACCATCCTCATCCTCCGATTTGATCCGTTGGCATTCTTTGGACGAAGTTCGTATCGTTCGTCCATCTTGGTCCTTCCATTTGATCCGTTGTTATTCTTTGGACCAAGTTCGTCTCGTTCGTCCATCTTCGTCCTCCCATTTGATCCGTAAGCCTTCTTTGGACCAACTTCGTCTCGTTCGTCCATCTTCGTCCTCCCATTTGATCCGTAGGCCTTCATTGGACCAAGTTCGTCTCGTTCGTCCCTCTTCGTCCTCCCATTTGATCCGTAGGCCTTCTTTCGACAAAGTTCGTCTCGTTCTACCATCTTCGTCCTTCCGTTTGATCCGTAGGCCTTCTTTGGACCAAGTTCGTCTCGTTCGTCCATCTTCGTCCTCCCATTTGATCCCTAGGCCTTCTTTGGACCAAGTTAGTCTCTTTCGTCCATCTTCGTCCTTCCATTTGATGCATAGGCCTTCTTTGGACCAAGTTCGTCTCGTTCGTCCATCTTTGTGCTCCCATTTGATCCGTTCGCATTCTTTGGACCAAGTTCGTTTCGTTCGTCCATCTTTGTCCTCCCATTTGAACCTTAGGCCTTCTTTGGACCAAGTTCTTCTCGTTCGTCCATCTTTGTCCTCCCATTTGATCCTTAGGCCTTCTTTGGACCAAGTTCTTCTCGTTCGTCCATCTTCGTCCTCCCATTTGATCCAGTGGCATTCTTTGGACCAAGTTCGTCTCGTTTGTCCCTCTTCGTCCTCCTATTTGATCCGTTGTTATTTTTTGGACCAAGTTCATCTCGTTCGTCCCTCTTCATCCTCCCATTTGATCCGTAGGCCTTCTTTGGACTAAGTTCGTCTCGTTGTACCATCCTCGTCCTCCCATTTGATCCGTTGTTATTCTTTGGACCAAGTTCGTCTCGTTCGTCCATCTTCGTCCACCCATTTGATCCGCTGTTATTCTTTGGACCAAGTTCGTCTCGTTAGTCCATCTTTGTCCTCCCATTTGATCCTTAGGCCTTCTTTGGACCAAGTTCTTCTCGTTCGTCCATCTTCGTCCTCCCATTTGATCCAAGGGCATTCTTTGGACCAAGTACGTCTCGTTCATCCCTCTTCGTCCTCCCATTTGATTCGTTGTTATTCTTTGGACCAAGTTCGTCTCGTTCGTCCATCTTTGTCCTCCCATTTGATCTGTTGGAATTCTTTGGACCAAGTTCCTCTTGTTCGTCCATCTTCGTCCTCCCATTTGATCCGTTGTTATTCTTAGGACCAAGTTCGTCTCGTTCGTCCATCTTCGTCCTCCCATTTGATCCGTAGGCCTTCTTTGGACCAAGTTTGTCTCGTTCTACCATATTCGTCCTCCCATTTGATCCGTAGGCCTTCTTTGGACCAATTTCGTCTTGTTCGTCCATCTTCGTCCTCCCATTTGATCCGTTGGCATTCTTTGAACCAAGTTCGTCTCGTTCGTCCATCTTCGTCCTCCAAGTTGATCCGTTGGCCTTCTTTGGACCAAGTTCGTCTCGTTCGTCCCTCTTCGTCCTCCCATTTGATCCGTAGGCCTTCTTTGGACTAAGTTCGTCTCGTTGTACCATCCTCATCCTCCGATTTGATCCGTTGGCATTCTTTGGACGAAGTTCGTATCGTTCGTCCATCTTGGTCCTTCCATTTGATCCGTTGTTATTCTTTGGACCAAGTTCGTCTCGTTCGTCCATCTTCGTCCTCCCATTTGATCCGTAAGCCTTCTTTGGACCAACTTCGTCTCGTTCGTCCATCTTCGTCCTCCCATTTGATCCGTAGGCCTTCATTGGACCAAGTTCGTCTCGTTCGTCCCTCTTCGTCCTCCCATTTGATCCGTAGGCCTTCTTTCGACAAAGTTCGTCTCGTTCTACCATCTTCGTCCTCCCATTTGATCCGTAGGCCTTCTTTGGACCAAGTTCGTCTCGTTCGTCCATCTTCGTCCTTCCGTTTGATCCGTAGGCCTTCTTTGGACCAAGTTCGTCTCGTTCGTCCATCTTCGTCCTCCCATTTGATCCCTAGGCCTTCTTTGCACCAAGTTAGTCTCTTTCGTCCATCTTCGTCCTTCCATTTGATGCATAGGCCTTCTTTGGACCAAGTTCGTCTCGTTCGTCCATCTTTGTGCTCCCATTTGATCCGTTCGCATTCTTTGGACCAACTTCGTCTCGTTCGTCCATCTTTGTCCTCCCATTTGATCCATTGGCATTCATTGGACCAAGTTCGTCTCGTTCATCCATCTTCGTCCTCCATTTTGATCCTTGGAATTCTTTGGACCAAGTTCGTCTCGTTCGTCCATCTTCGTCCTCCCAATTGATCTGTTGGCAATCTTTGGTACAAGTTCGTCTCGTTCGTCCATCTTCGTCCTCCCATTTCATCCATTGTTATTCTTTGGACCAACTTCGTCTCGTTCGTCCATCTTTGTCCTCCCATTTGATCCGTTGGCCTTCTTCGGACCAAGTTCGTCTCGTTCGTCCATCTTCGTCCTCCCATTTGATCCGTTGGCCTTCTTCGGACTAAGTTCGTCTCGTTCTACCATCTTCGTCCTCCCATTTGATCCGTTGGCATTCTTTGGACCAAGTTCGTATCGTTCGTCCATCTTGGTCCTCCCATTTGATCCGTTGTTATTCTTTGGACCAAGTTCGTCTCGTTCGTCCATCTTCGTCCTCCCATTAGATCCATTGGCATTCTTTGGACCAAGTTCGTCTCGTTCGTCCCTCTTCGTCGTCCCATTTGATCCGTAGGTCTTCTTTGGACTTAGTTCGTCTCGTTCTACCATCTTCATCCTCCCATTTGATCTGTTGGCATTCTTTGGACCAAGTTCGTCTCGTTCGTCCCTCTTCGTCCTCCCATTTGATCCGTTGTTATTCTTTGGACCAAGTTCGTTTCGTTCGTCCATCTTTGTCCTCCCATTTGAACCTTAGGCCTTCTTTGGACCAAGTTCTTCTCGTTCGTCCATCTTTGTCCTCCCATTTGATCCTTAGGCCTTCTTTGGACCAAGTTCTTCTCGTTCGTCCATCTTCGTCCTCCCATTTGATCCAGTGGCATTCTTTGGACCAAGTTCGTCTCGTTTGTCCCTCTTCGTCCTCCTATTTGATCCGTTGTTATTTTTTGGACCAAGTTCATCTCGTTCGTCCCTCTTCATCCTCCCATTTGATCCGTAGGCCTTCTTTGGACTAAGTTCGTCTCGTTGTACCATCCTCGTCCTCCCATTTGATCCGTTGTTATTCTTTGGACCAAGTTCGTCTCGTTCGTCCATCTTCGTCCACCCATTTGATCCGCTGTTATTCTTTGGACCAAGTTCGTCTCGTTAGTCCATCTTTGTCCTCCCATTTGATCCTTAGGCCTTCTTTGGACCAAGTTCTTCTCGTTCGTCCATCTTCGTCCTCCCATTTGATCCAAGGGCATTCTTTGGACCAAGTACGTCTCGTTCATCCCTCTTCGTCCTCCCATTTGATTCGTTGTTATTCTTTGGACCAAGTTCGTCTCGTTCGTCCATCTTTGTCCTCCCATTTGATCTGTTGGAATTCTTTGGACCAAGTTCCTCTTGTTCGTCCATCTTCGTCCTCCCATTTGATCCGTTGTTATTCTTAGGACCAAGTTCGTCTCGTTCGTCCATCTTCGTCCTCCCATTTGATCCGTAGGCCTTCTTTGGACCAAGTTTGTCTCGTTCTACCATATTCGTCCTCCCATTTGATCCGTAGGCCTTCTTTGGACCAATTTCGTCTTGTTCGTCCATCTTCGTCCTCCCATTTGATCCGTTGGCATTCTTTGAACCAAGTTCGTCTCGTTCGTCCATCTTCGTCCTCCAAGTTGATCCGTTGGCTTTCTTTGGACCAAGTTCGTCTCGTTCGTCCCTCTTCGTCCTCCCATTTGATCCGTAGGCCTTCTTTGGACTAAGTTCGTCTCGTTGTACCATCCTCATCCTCCGATTTGATCCGTTGGCATTCTTTGGACGAAGTTCGTATCGTTCGTCCATCTTGGTCCTTCCATTTGATCCGTTGTTATTCTTTGGACCAAGTTCGTCTCGTTCGTCCATCTTCGTCCTCCCATTTGATCCGTAAGCCTTCTTTGGACCAACTTCGTCTCGTTCGTCCATCTTCGTCCTCCCATTTGATCCGTAGGCCTTCTTTCGACAAAGTTCGTCTCGTTCTACCATCTTCGTCCTCCCATTTGATCCGTAGGCCTTCTTTGGACCAAGTTCGTCTCGTTCGTCCATCTTCGTCCTTCCGTTTGATCCGTAGGCCTTCTTTGGACCAAGTTCGTCTCGTTCGTCCATCTTCGTCCTCCCATTTGATCCCTAGGCCTTCTTTGGACCAAGTTAGTCTCTTTCGTCCATCTTCGTCCTTCCATTTGATGCATAGGCCTTCTTTGGACCAAGTTCGTCTCGTTCGTCCATCTTTGTGCTCCCATTTGATCCGTTCGCATTCTTTGGACCAAGTTCGTCTCGTTCGTCCATCTTTGTCCTCCCATTTGATCCATTGGCATTCATTGGACCAAGTTCGTCTCGTTCATCCATCTTCGTCCTCCATTTTGATCCTTGGAATTCTTTGGACCAAGTTCGTCTCGTTCGTCCATCTTCGTCCTCCCAATTGATCTGTTGGCAATCTTTGGTACAAGTTCGTCTCGTTCGTCCATCTTCGTCCTCCCATTTCATCCATTGTTATTCTTTGGACCAACTTCGTCTCGTTCGTCCATCTTTGCCCTCCCATTTGATCCGTTGGCCTTCTTCGGACCAAGTTCGTCTCGTTCGTCCATCTTCGTCCTCCCATTTGATCCGTTGGCCTTCTTCGGACTAAGTTCGTCTCGTTCTACCATCTTCGTCCTCCCATTTGATCCGTTGGCATTCTTTGGACCAAGTTCATATCGTTCGTCCATCTTGGTCCTCCCATTTGATCCGTTGTTATTCTTTGGACCAAGTTCGTCTCTTTCGTCCATCTTCGTCCTCCCATTTGATCCGTAGGCCTTCTTTGGACCAAGTTTGTCTCGTTCTACCATATTCGTCCTCCCATTTGATCCGTAGGACTTCTTTGGACCAATTTCGTCTTGTTCGTCCATCTTCGTCCTCCCATTTGATCCGTTGGCATTCTTTGAACCAAGTTCGTCTCGTTCGTCCATCTTCGTCCTCCAAGTTGATCCGTTGGCCTTCTTTGGACCAAGTTCGTCTCGTTCGTCCCTCTTCGTCCTCCCATTTGATCCGTAGGCCTTCTTTGGACTAAGTTCGTCTCGTTGTACCATCCTCATCCTCCGATTTGATCCGTTGGCATTCTTTGGACGAAGTTCGTATCGTTCGTCCATCTTGGTCCTTCCATTTGATCCGTTGTTATTCTTTGGACCAAGTTCGTCTCGTTCGTCCATCTTCGTCCTCCCATTTGATCCGTAAGCCTTCTTTGGACCAACTTCCTCTCGTTCGTCCATCTTCGTCCTCCCATTTGATCCGTAGGCCTTCATTGGACCAAGTTCGTCTCGTTCGTCCCTCTTCGTCCTCCCATTTGATCCGTAGGCCTTCTTTCGACAAAGTTCGTCTCGTTCTACCATCTTCGTCCTTCCGTTTGATCCGTAGGCCTTCTTTGGACCAAGTTCGTCTCGTTCGTCCATCTTCGTCCTCCCATTTGATCCCTAGGCCTTCTTTGGACCAAGTTAGTCTCTTTCGTCCATCTTCGTCCTTCCATTTGATGCATAGGCCTTCTTTGGACCAAGTTCGTCTCGTTCGTCCATCTTTGTGCTCCCATTTGATCCGTTCGCATTCTTTGGACCAAGTTCGTTTCGTTCGTCCATCTTTGTCCTCCCATTTGAACCTTAGGCCTTCTTTGGACCAAGTTCTTCTCGTTCGTCCATCTTTGTCCTCCCATTTGATCCTTAGGCCTTCTTTGGACCAAGTTCTTCTCGTTCGTCCATCTTCGTCCTCCCATTTGATCCAGTGGCATTCTTTGGACCAAGTTCGTCTCGTTTGTCCCTCTTCGTCCTCCTATTTGATCCGTTGTTATTTTTTGGACCAAGTTCATCTCGTTCGTCCCTCTTCATCCTCCCATTTGATCCGTAGGCCTTCTTTGGACTAAGTTCGTCTCGTTGTACCATCCTCGTCCTCCCATTTGATCCGTTGTTATTCTTTGGACCAAGTTCGTCTCGTTCGTCCATCTTCGTCCACCCATTTGATCCGCTGTTATTCTTTGGACCAAGTTCGTCTCGTTAGTCCATCTTTGTCCTCCCATTTGATCCTTAGGCCTTCTTTGGACCAAGTTCTTCTCGTTCGTCCATCTTCGTCCTCCCATTTGATCCAAGGGCATTCTTTGGACCAAGTACGTCTCGTTCATCCCTCTTCGTCCTCCCATTTGATTCGTTGTTATTCTTTGGACCAAGTTCGTCTCGTTCGTCCATCTTTGTCCTCCCATTTGATCTGTTGGAATTCTTTGGACCAAGTTCCTCTTGTTCGTCCATCTTCGTCCTCCCATTTGATCCGTTGTTATTCTTAGGACCAAGTTCGTCTCGTTCGTCCATCTTCGTCCTCCCATTTGATCCGTAGGCCTTCTTTGGACCAAGTTTGTCTCGTTCTACCATATTCGTCCTCCCATTTGATCCGTAGGCCTTCTTTGGACCAATTTCGTCTTGTTCGTCCATCTTCGTCCTCCCATTTGATCCGTTGGCATTCTTTGAACCAAGTTCGTCTCGTTCGTCCATCTTCGTCCTCCAAGTTGATCCGTTGGCCTTCTTTGGACCAAGTTCGTCTCGTTCGTCCCTCTTCGTCCTCCCATTTGATCCGTAGGCCTTCTTTGGACTAAGTTCGTCTCGTTGTACCATCCTCATCCTCCGATTTGATCCGTTGGCATTCTTTGGACGAAGTTCGTATCGTTCGTCCATCTTGGTCCTTCCATTTGATCCGTTGTTATTCTTTGGACCAAGTTCGTCTCGTTCGTCCATCTTCGTCCTCCCATTTGATCCGTAAGCCTTCTTTGGACCAACTTCGTCTCGTTCGTCCATCTTCGTCCTCCCATTTGATCCGTAGGCCTTCATTGGACCAAGTTCGTCTCGTTCGTCCCTCTTCGTCCTCCCATTTGATCCGTAGGCCTTCTTTCGACAAAGTTCGTCTCGTTCTACCATCTTCGTCCTCCCATTTGATCCGTAGGCCTTCTTTGGACCAAGTTCGTCTCGTTCGTCCATCTTCGTCCTTCCGTTTGATCCGTAGGCCTTCTTTGGACCAAGTTCGTCTCGTTCGTCCATCTTCGTCCTCCCATTTGATCCCTAGGCCTTCTTTGCACCAAGTTAGTCTCTTTCGTCCATCTTCGTCCTTCCATTTGATGCATAGGCCTTCTTTGGACCAAGTTCGTCTCGTTCGTCCATCTTTGTGCTCCCATTTGATCCGTTCGCATTCTTTGGACCAACTTCGTCTCGTTCGTCCATCTTTGTCCTCCCATTTGATCCATTGGCATTCATTGGACCAAGTTCGTCTCGTTCATCCATCTTCGTCCTCCATTTTGATCCTTGGAATTCTTTGGACCAAGTTCGTCTCGTTCGTCCATCTTCGTCCTCCCAATTGATCTGTTGGCAATCTTTGGTACAAGTTCGTCTCGTTCGTCCATCTTCGTCCTCCCATTTCATCCATTGTTATTCTTTGGACCAACTTCGTCTCGTTCGTCCATCTTTGTCCTCCCATTTGATCCGTTGGCCTTCTTCGGACCAAGTTCGTCTCGTTCGTCCATCTTCGTCCTCCCATTTGATCCGTTGGCCTTCTTCGGACTAAGTTCGTCTCGTTCTACCATCTTCGTCCTCCCATTTGATCCGTTGGCATTCTTTGGACCAAGTTCATATCGTTCGTCCATCTTGGTCCTCCCATTTGATCCGTTGTTATTCTTTGGACCAAGTTCGTCTCTTTCGTCCATCTTCGTCCTCCCATTTGATCCGTAGGCCTTCTTTGGACCAAGTTTGTCTCGTTCTACCATATTCGTCCTCCCATTTGATCCGTAGGCCTTCTTTGGACCAATTTCGTCTTGTTCGTCCATCTTCGTCCTCCCATTTGATCCGTTGGCATTCTTTGAACCAAGTTCGTCTCGTTCGTCCATCTTCGTCCTCCAAGTTGATCCGTTGGCCTTCTTTGGACCAAGTTCGTCTCGTTCGTCCCTCTTCGTCCTCCCATTTGATCCGTAGGCCTTCTTTGGACTAAGTTCGTCTCGTTGTACCATCCTCATCCTCCGATTTGATCCGTTGGCATTCTTTGGACGAAGTTCGTATCGTTCGTCCATCTTGGTCCTTCCATTTGATCCGTTGTTATTCTTTGGACCAAGTTCGTCTCGTTCGTCCATCTTCGTCCTCCCATTTGATCCGTAAGCCTTCTTTGGACCAACTTCGTCTCGTTCGTCCATCTTCGTCCTCCCATTTGATCCGTAGGCCTTCATTGGACCAAGTTCGTCTCGTTCGTCCCTCTTCGTCCTCCCATTTGATCCGTAGGCCTTCTTTCGACAAAGTTCGTCTCGTTCTACCATCTTCGTCCTCCCATTTGATCCGTAGGCCTTCTTTGGACCAAGTTCGTCTCGTTCGTCCATCTTCGTCCTTCCGTTTGATCCGTAGGCCTTCTTTGGACCAAGTTCGTCTCGTTCGTCCATCTTCGTCCTCCCATTTGATCCCTAGGCCTTCTTTGGACCAAGTTAGTCTCTTTCGTCCATCTTCGTCCTTCCATTTGATGCATAGGCCTTCTTTGGACCAAGTTCGTCTCGTTCGTCCATCTTTGTGCTCCCATTTGATCCGTTCGCATTCTTTGGACCAAGTTCGTCTCGTTCGTCCATCTTTGTCCTCCCATTTGATCCATTGGCATTCATTGGACCAAGTTCGTCTCGTTCATCCATCTTCGTCCTCCATTTTGATCCTTGGAATTCTTTGGACCAAGTTCGTCTCGTTCGTCCATCTTCGTCCTCCCAATTGATCTGTTGGCAATCTTTGGTACAAGTTCGTCTCGTTCGTCCATCTTCGTCCTCCCATTTCATCCATTGTTATTCTTTGGACCAACTTCGTCTCGTTCGTCCATCTTTGTCCTCCCATTTGATCCGTTGGCCTTCTTCGGACCAAGTTCGTCTCGTTCGTCCATCTTCGTCCTCCCATTTGATCCGTTGGCCTTCTTCGGACTAAGTTCGTCTCGTTCTACCATCTTCGTCCTCCCATTTGATCCGTTGGCATTCTTTGGACCAAGTTCATATCGTTCGTCCATCTTGGTCCTCCCATTTGATCCGTTGTTATTTTTTGGACCAAGTTCGTCTCTTTCATCCATCTTCGTCCTCCCATTTGATCCATTGGCATTCTTTGGACCAAGTTCGTCTCGTTCGTCCCTCTTCGTCCTCCCATTTGATCCGTTGTTATTCTTTGGACCAAGTTCGTCTCGTTCGTCCATCTTTGTCCTCCCATTTGATCCTTAGGCCTTCTTTGGACCAAGTTCTTCTCGTTCGTCCATCTTCGTCCTCCCATTTGATCCAGTGGCATTCTTTGGACCAAGTTCGTCTCGTTCGTCCCTCTTCGTCGTCCCATTTGATCCGTTGTTATTCTTTGGACCAAGTTCATCTCGTTCGTCCCTCTTCTTCCTCCCATTTGATCCGTAGGCCTTCTTTGGACTAAGTTCGTCGCGTTGTACCATCCTCGTCCTCCCATTTGATCCGTTGGCATTCTTTGGACGAAGTTCGTATCGTTCGTCCGTCTTGGTCCTCCCATTTGATCCGTTGTTATTCTTTGGACCAAGTTCGTCTCGTTCGTCCATTTTCGTCGTCCCATTTGATCCGTAGGTCTTCTTTGGACTTAGTTCATCTCGTTCTACCATCTTCATCCTCCCATTTGATCTGTTGGCATTCTTTGGACCAAGTTCGTCTCGTTCGTCCCTCTTCGTCCTCCCATTTGATCCGTTGTTATTCTTTGGACCAAGTTCGTCTCGTTCGTCCATCTTTGTCATCCCATTTGATCCATAGGCCTTCTTTGGACCAAGTTCTTCTCGTTCGTCCATCTTCGTCCTCCCATTTGATCCAGTGGCATTCTTTGGACCAAGTTCGTCTCGGTCGTCCCTCTTCGTCCTCCCATTTGATCCGTTGTTATTCTTTGGACCAAGTTCGTCTCGTTCGTCCATCTTTGTCCTCCCATTTGATCCGTTGGCATTCTTTGGACCAAGTTCCTCTCGTTCGTCCATCTTCGTCCTCCCATTTGATCCGTTGTTATTCTTTGGACCAAGTTCGTCTCGTTCGTCCATCTTCGTCCTCCCATTTGATCCGTAGGCCTTCTTTTGACTAAGTTCGTCTCGTTCTACCATCTTCGTCCTCCCATTTGATCGGTTGGCATTCTTTGGACCAAGTTCGTCTCGTTCGTCCATCTTCGTCCTCCCATTTGATCCGTAAGGCTTCTTTGGACCAAGTTCGTCTCGTTCGTCCCTCTTCGTCCTCCCATTTGATCCGTAGGCCTTCTTTGGACGAAGTTCGTCTCGTTCGTCCATCTTCGTCCTCCCATTTGATCTGTTGGCAATCTTTGGTACAAGTTCGTCTCGTTCGTCCATCTTCGTCCTCCCATTTCATCCATTGTTATTCTTTGGACCAACTTCGTCTCGTTCGTCCATCTTTGTCCTCCCATTTGATCCGTTGGCCTTCTTCGGACCAAGTTCGTCTCGTTCGTCCATCTTCGTCCTCCCATTTGATCCGTTGGCCTTCTTCGGACTAAGCTCGTCTCGTTCTACCATCTTCGTCCTCCCATTTGATCCGTTGGCATTCTTTGGACCAAGTTCGTATCGTTCGTCCATCTTGGTCCTCCCGTTTGATCCGTTGTTATTCTTTGGACCAAGTTCGTCTCGTTCGTCCATCTTCGTCCTCCCATTTGATCCATTGGCATTCTTTGGACCAAGTTCGTCTCGTTCGTCCCTCTTCGTCGTCCCATTTGATCCGTAGGTCTTCTTTGGACTTAGTTCGTCTCGTTCTACCATCTTCATCCTCCCATTTGATCTGTTGGCATTCTTTGGACCAAGTTCGTCTAGTTCGTCCCTCTTCGTCCTCCCATTTGATCCGTTGTTATTCTTTGGACTAAGTTCGTCTCGTTCGTCCATCTTTGTCCTCCCATTTGATCTTTAGGCCTTCTTTGGAGCAAGTTCCTCTCGTTCGTCCATCTTCGTCCTCCCATTTGATCCAGTGGCATTCTTTGGACCAAGTTCGTCTCGTTCGTCCCTCTTCGTCCTCCCATTTGATTCGTTGTTATTCTTTGGACCAAGTTCGTCTCGTTCGTCCATCTTTGTCCTCCCATTTGATCTGTTGGAATTCTTTGGACCAAGTTCCTCTTGTTCGTCCATCTTCGTCCTCCCATTTGATCCGTTGTTATTCTTAGGACCAAGTTCGTCTCGTTCGTCCATCTTCGTCCTCCCATTTGATCCGTAGGCCTTCTTTGGACCAACTTTGTCTCGTTCTACCATATTCGTCCTCCCATTTGATCTGTTGGCCTTCTTTGGACCAATTTCGTCTTGTTCGTCCATCTTCGTCCTCCCATTTGATCCGTTGGCATTCTTTGAACCATGTTCGTCTCGTTCGTCCATCTTCGTCCTCCAAGTTGATCCGTTGGCCTTCTTTGGACCAAGTTCGTCTCGTTCGTCCCTCTTCGTCCTCCCATTTGATCCGTAGGCCTTCTTTGGACTAAGTTCGTCTCGTTGTACCATCCTCGTCCTCCGATTTGATCCGTTGGCATTCTTTGGATGAAGTTCGTATCGTTCGTCCATCTTGGTCCTTCCATTTGATCCGTTGTTATTCTTTGGACCAAGTTCGTCTCGTTCGTCCATCTTCGTCCTCCCATTTGATCCGTAAGCCTTCTTTGGACCAACTTCGTCTCGTTCGTCCATCTTCGTCCTCCCATTTGATCCGTAGGCCTTCATTGGACAAGTTCGTCTTGTTCGTCCCTCTTCGTCCTCCCATTTGATCCGTAGGCCTTCTTTCGACGAAGTTCGTCTCGTTCTACCATCTTCGTCCTCCCATTTGATCCGTAGGCCTTCTTTGGACCAAGTTCGTCTCGTTCGTCCATCTTCGTCCTTCCGTTTGATCCGTAGGCCTTCTTTGGTCCAAGTTCGTCTCGGTCGTCCATCTTCGTCCTCCCATTTGATCCCTAGGCCTTCTTTGGACCAAGTTAGTCTCTTTCGTCCATCTTCGTCCTTCCATTTGATGCATAGGCCTTATTTGGACCAAGTTCGTCTCGTTCGTCCATCTTTGTGCTCCCATTTGATCCGTTCGCATTCTTTGGACCAAGTTCGTCTCGTTCGTCCATCTTTGTCCTCCCATTTGATCCATTGGCATTCATTGGACCAAGTTCGTCTCGTTCATCCATCTTCGTCCTCCATTTTGATCCTTGGAATTCTTTGGACCAAGTTCGTCTCGTTCGTCCATCTTCGTCCTCCCATTTGATCTGTTGGCAATCTTTGGTACAAGTTCGTCTCGTTCGTCCATCTTCGTCCTCCCATTTCATCCATTGTTATTCTTTGGACCAACTTCGTCTCGTTGGTCCATCTTTGTCCTCCCATTTGATCCGTTGGCCTTCTTCGGACCAAGTTCGTCTCGTTCGTCCATCTTCGTCCTCCCATTTGATCCGTTGGCCTTCTTCGGACTAAGTTCGTCTCGTTCTACCATCTTCGTCCTCCCATTTGATCCGTTGGCATTCTTTGGACCAAGTTCGTATCGTTCGTCCATCTTGGTCCTCCCATTTGATCCGTTGTTATTCTTTGGACCAAGTTCGTCTCATTCGTCCTTCTTCGTCTCCCATTTGATCCATTGGCATTCTTTGGACCAAGTTCGTCTCGTTCGTCCCTCTTCGTCATCCCATTTGATCCGTAGGTCTTCTTTGGACATAGTTCGTCTCGTTCTACCATCTTCATCCTCCCATTTGATCTGTTGGCATTCTTTGGACCAAGTTCGTCTCGTTCGTCCCTCTTCGTCCTCCCATTTGATCCGCTGTTATTCTTTGGACCAAGTTCGTCTCGTTAGTCCATCTTGGTCCTCCCATTTGATCCTTAGGCCTTCTTTGGACCAAGTTCTTCTCGTTCGTCCATCTTCGTCCTCCCATTTGATCCAAGGGCATTCTTTGGACCAAGTACGTCTCGTTCATCCCTCTTCGTCCTCCCATTTGATTCGTTGTTATTCTTTGGACCAAGTTCGTCTCGTTCGTCCATCTTTGTCCTCCCATTTGATCTGTTGGAATTCTTTGGACCAAGTTCCTCTTGTTCGTCCATCTTCGTCCTCCCATTTGATCCGTTGTTATTCTTAGGACCAAGTTCGTCTCGTTCGTCCATCTTCGTCCTCCCATTTGATCCGTAGGCCTTCTTTGGACCAAGTTTGTCTCGTTCTACCATATTCGTCCTCCCATTTGATCCGTAGGCCTTCTTTGGACCAATTTCGTCTTGTTCGTCCATTTTCGTCCTCCCATTTGATCCGTTGGCATTCTTTGAACCAAGTTCGTCTCGTTCGTCCATCTTCGTCCTCCAAGTTGATCCGTTGGCCTTCTTTGGACCAAGTTCGTCTCGTTCGTCCCTCTTCGTCCTCCCATTTGATCCGTAGGCCTTCTTTGGACTAAGTTCGTCTCGTTGTACCATCCTCATCCTCCGATTTGATCCGTTGGCATTCTTTGGACGAAGTTCGTATCGTTCGTCCATCTTGGTCCTTCCATTTGATCCGTTGTTATTCTTTGGACCAAGTTCGTCTCGTTCGTCCATCTTCGTCCTCCCATTTGATCCGTAAGCCTTCTTTGGACCAACTTCGTCTCGTTCGTCCATCTTCGTCCTCCCATTTGATCCGTAGGCCTTCATTGGACCAAGTTCGTCTCGTTCGTCCCTCTTCGTCCTCCCATTTGATCCGTAGGCCTTCTTTCGACAAAGTTCGTCTCGTTCTACCATCTTCGTCCTCCCATTTGATCCGTAGGCCTTCTTTGGACCAAGTTCGTCTCGTTCGTCCATCTTCGTCCTTCCGTTTGATCCGTAGGCCTTCTTTGGACCAAGTTCGTCTCGTTCGTCCATCTTCGTCCTCCCATTTGATCCCTAGGCCTTCTTTGGACCAAGTTAGTCTCTTTCGTCCATCTTCGTCCTTCCATTTGATGCATAGGCCTTCTTTGGACCAAGTTCGTCTCGTTCGTCCATCTTTGTGCTCCCATTTGATCCGTTCGCATTCTTTGGACCAAGTTCGTCTCGTTCGTCCATCTTTGTCCTCCCATTTGATCCATTGGCATTCATTGGACCAAGTTCGTCTCGTTCATCCATCTTCGTCCTCCATTTTGATCCTTGGAATTCTTTGGACCAAGTTCGTCTCGTTCGTCCATCTTCGTCCTCCCAATTGATCTGTTGGCAATCTTTGGTACAAGTTCGTCTCGTTCGTCCATCTTCGTCCTCCCATTTCATCCATTGTTATTCTTTGGACCAACTTCGTCTCGTTCGTCCATCTTCGTCCTCCCATTTCATCCATTGTTATTCTTTGGACCAACTTCGTCTCGTTGGTCCATCTTTGTCCTCCCATTTGATCCGTTGGCCTTCTTCGGACCAAGTTCGTCTCGTTCGTCCATCTTCGTCCTCCCATTTGATCCGTTGGCCTTCTTCGGACTAAGTTCGTCTCGTTCTACCATCTTCGTCCTCCCATTTGATCCGTTGGCATTCTTTGGACCAAGTTCGTATCGTTCGTCCATCTTGGTCCTCCCATTTGATCCGTTGTTATTCTTTGGACCAAGTTCGTCTCATTCGTCCTTCTTCGTCTCCCATTTGATCCATTGGCATTCTTTGGACCAAGTTCGTCTCGTTCGTCCCTCTTCGTCGTCCCATTTGATCCGTAGGTCTTCTTTGGACATAGTTCGTCTCGTTCTACCATCTTCATCCTCCCATTTGATCTGTTGGCATTCTTTGGACCAAGTTCGTCTCGTTCGTCCCTCTTCGTCCTCCCATTTGATCCGCTGTTATTCTTTGGACCAAGTTCGTCTCGTTAGTCCATCTTTGTCCTCCCATTTGATCCTTAGGCCTTCTTTGGACCAAGTTCTTCTCGTTCGTCCATCTTCGTCCTCCCATTTGATCCAAGGGCATTCTTTGGACCAAGTACGTCTCGTTCATCCCTCTTCGTCCTCCCATTTGATTCGTTGTTATTCTTTGGACCAAGTTCGTCTCGTTCGTCCATCTTTGTCCTCCCATTTGATCTGTTGGAATTCTTTGGACCAAGTTCCTCTTGTTCGTCCATCTTCGTCCTCCCATTTGATCCGTTGTTATTCTTAGGACCAAGTTCGTCTCGTTCGTCCATCTTCGTCCTCCCATTTGATCCGTAGGCCTTCTTTGGACCAAGTTTGTCTCGTTCTACCATATTCGTCCTCCCATTTGATCCGTAGGCCTTCTTTGGACCAATTTCGTCTTGTTCGTCCATCTTCGTCCTCCCATTTGATCCGTTGGCATTCTTTGAACCAAGTTCGTCTCGTTCGTCCATCTTCGTCCTCCAAGTTGATCCGTTGGCCTTCTTTGGACCAAGTTCGTCTCGTTCGTCCCTCTTCGTCCTCCCATTTGATCCGTAGGCCTTCTTTGGACTAAGTTCGTCTCGTTGTACCATCCTCATCCTCCGATTTGATCCGTTGGCATTCTTTGGACGAAGTTCGTATCGTTCGTCCATCTTGGTCCTTCCATTTGATCCGTTGTTATTCTTTGGACCAAGTTCGTCTCGTTCGTCCATCTTCGTCCTCCCATTTGATCCGTAAGCCTTCTTTGGACCAACTTCGTCTCGTTCGTCCATCTTCGTCCTCCCATTTGATCCGTAGGCCTTCATTGGACCAAGTTCGTCTCGTTCGTCCCTCTTCGTCCTCCCATTTGATCCGTAGGCCTTCTTTCGACAAAGTTCGTCTCGTTCTACCATCTTCGTCCTCCCATTTGATCCGTAGGCCTTCTTTGGACCAAGTTCGTCTCGTTCGTCCATCTTCGTCCTTCCGTTTGATCCGTAGGCCTTCTTTGGACCAAGTTCGTCTCGTTCGTCCATCTTCGTCCTCCCATTTGATCCCTAGGCCTTCTTTGGACCAAGTTAGTCTCTTTCGTCCATCTTCGTCCTTCCATTTGATGCATAGGCCTTCTTTGGACCAAGTTCGTCTCGTTCGTCCATCTTTGTGCTCCCATTTGATCCGTTCGCATTCTTTGGACCAAGTTCGTCTCGTTCGTCCATCTTTGTCCTCCCATTTGATCCATTGGCATTCATTGGACCAAGTTCGTCTCGTTCATCCATCTTCGTCCTCCATTTTGATCCTTGGAATTCTTTGGACCAAGTTCGTCTCGTTCGTCCATCTTCGTCCTCCCAATTGATCTGTTGGCAATCTTTGGTACAAGTTCGTCTCGTTCGTCCATCTTCGTCCTCCCATTTCATCCATTGTTATTCTTTGGACCAACTTCGTCTCGTTCGTCCATCTTCGTCCTCCCATTTCATCCATTGTTATTCTTTGGACCAACTTCGTCTCGTTGGTCCATCTTTGTCCTCCCATTTGATCCGTTGGCCTTCTTCGGACCAAGTTCGTCTCGTTCGTCCATCTTCGTCCTCCCATTTGATCCGTTGGCCTTCTTCGGACTAAGTTCGTCTCGTTCTACCATCTTCGTCCTCCCATTTGATCCGTTGGCATTCTTTGGACCAAGTTCGTATCGTTCGTCCATCTTGGTCCTCCCATTTGATCCGTTGTTATTCTTTGGACCAAGTTCGTCTCATTCGTCCTTCTTCGTCTCCCATTTGATCCATTGGCATTCTTTGGACCAAGTTCGTCTCGTTCGTCCCTCTTCGTCGTCCCATTTGATCCGTAGGTCTTCTTTGGACATAGTTCGTCTCGTTCTACCATCTTCATCCTCCCATTTGATCTGTTGGCATTCTTTGGACCAAGTTCGTCTCGTTCGTCCCTCTTCGTCCTCCCATTTGATCCGCTGTTATTCTTTGGACCAAGTTCGTCTCGTTAGTCCATCTTTGTCCTCCCATTTGATCCTTAGGCCTTCTTTGGACCAAGTTCTTCTCGTTCGTCCATCTTCGTCCTCCCATTTGATCCAAGGGCATTCTTTGGACCAAGTACGTCTCGTTCATCCCTCTTCGTCCTCCCATTTGATTCGTTGTTATTCTTTGGACCAAGTTCGTCTCGTTCGTCCATCTTTGTCCTCCCATTTGATCTGTTGGAATTCTTTGGACCAAGTTCCTCTTGTTCGTCCATCTTCGTCCTCCCATTTGATCCGTTGTTATTCTTAGGACCAAGTTCGTCTCGTTCGTCCATCTTCGTCCTCCCATTTGATCCGTAGGCCTTCTTTGGACCAAGTTTGTCTCGTTCTACCATATTCGTCCTCCCATTTGATCCGTAGGCCTTCTTTGGACCAATTTCGTCTTGTTCGTCCATCTTCGTCCTCCCATTTGATCCGTTGGCATTCTTTGAACCAAGTTCGTCTCGTTCGTCCATCTTCGTCCTCCAAGTTAATCCGTTGGCCTTCTTTGGACCAAGTTCGTCTCGTTCGTCCCTCTTCGTCCTCCCATTTGATCCGTAGGCCTTCTTTGGACTAAGTTCGTCTCGTTGTACCATCCTCATCCTCCGATTTGATCCGTTGGCATTCTTTGGACGAAGTTCGTATCGTTCGTCCATCTTGGTCCTTCCATTTGATCCGTTGTTATTCTTTGGACCAAGTTCGTCTCGTTCGTCCATCTTCGTCCTCCCATTTGATCCGTAAGCCTTCTTTGGACCAACTTCGTCTCGTTCGTCCATCTTCGTCCTCCCATTTGATCCGTAGGCCTTCATTGGACCAAGTTCGTCTCGTTCGTCCCTCTTCGTCCTCCCATTTGATCCGTAGGCCTTCTTTCGACAAAGTTCGTCTCGTTCTACCATCTTCGTCCTCCCATTTGATCCGTAGGCCTTCTTTGGACCAAGTTCGTCTCGTTCGTCCATCTTCGTCCTTCCGTTTGATCCGTAGGCCTTCTTTGGACCAAGTTCGTCTCGTTCGTCCATCTTCGTCCTCCCATTTGATCCCTAGGCCTTCTTTGGACCAAGTTAGTCTCTTTCGTCCATCTTCGTCCTTCCATTTGATGCATAGGCCTTCTTTGGACCAAGTTCGTCTCGTTCGTCCATCTTTGTGCTCCCATTTGATCCGTTCGCATTCTTTGGACCAAGTTCGTCTCGTTCGTCCATCTTTGTCCTCCCATTTGATCCATTGGCATTCATTGGACCAAGTTCGTCTCGTTCATCCATCTTCGTCCTCCATTTTGATCCTTGGAATTCTTTGGACCAAGTTCGTCTCGTTCGTCCATCTTCGTCCTCCCAATTGATCTGTTGGCAATCTTTGGTACAAGTTCGTCTCGTTCGTCCATCTTCGTCGTCCCATTTCATCCATTGTTATTCTTTGGACCAACTTCGTCTCGTTCGTCCATCTTTGTCCTCCCATTTGATCCGTTGGCCTTCTTCGGACCAAGTTCGTCTCGTTCGTCCATCTTCGTCCTCCCATTTGATCCGTTGGCCTTCTTCGGACTAAGTTCGTCTCGTTCTACCATCTTCGTCCTCCCATTTGATCCGTTGGCATTCTTTGGACCAAGTTCATATCGTTCGTCCATCTTGGTCCTCCCATTTGATCCGTTGTTATTCTTTGGACCAAGTTCGTCTCTTTCGTCCATCTTCGTCCTCCCATTTGATCCGTAGGCCTTCTTTGGACCAAGTTTGTCTCGTTCTACCATATTCGTCCTCCCATTTGATCCGTAGGCCTTCTTTGGACCAATTTCGTCTTGTTCGTCCATCTTCGTCCTCCCATTTGATCCGTTGGCATTCTTTGAACCAAGTTCGTCTCGTTCGTCCATCTTCGTCCTCCAAGTTGATCCGTTGGCCTTCTTTGGACCAAGTTCGTCTCGTTCGTCCCTCTTCGTCCTCCCATTTGATCCGTAGGCCTTCTTTGGACTAAGTTCGTCTCGTTGTACCATCCTCATCCTCCGATTTGATCCGTTGGCATTCTTTGGACGAAGTTCATATCGTTCGTCCATCTTGGTCCTTCCATTTGATCCGTTGTTATTCTTTGGACCAAGTTCGTCTCGTTCGTCCATCTTCGTCCTCCCATTTGATCCGTAAGCCTTCTTTGGACCAACTTCGTCTCGTTCGTCCATCTTCGTCCTCCCATTTGATCCGTAGGCCTTCATTGGACCAAGTTCGTCTCGTTCGTCCCTCTTCGTCCTCCCATTTGATCCGTAGGCCTTCTTTCGACAAAGTTCGTCTCGTTCTACCATCTTCGTCCTCCCATTTGATCCGTAGGCCTTCTTTGGACCAAGTTCGTCTCGTTCGTCCATCTTCGTCCTTCCGTTTGATCCGTAGGCCTTCTTTGGACCAAGTTCGTCTCGTTCGTCCATCTTCGTCCTCCCATTTGATCCCTAGGCCTTCTTTGGACCAAGTTAGTCTCTTTCGTCCATCTTCGTCCTTCCATTTGATGCATAGGCCTTCTTTGGACCAAGTTCGTCTCGTTCGTCCATCTTTGTGCTCCCATTTGATCCGTTCGCATTCTTTGGACCAAGTTCGTCTCGTTCGTCCATCTTTGTCCTCCCATTTGATCCATTGGCATTCATTGGACCAAGTTCGTCTCGTTCATCCATCTTCGTCCTCCATTTTGATCCTTGGAATTCTTTGGACCAAGTTCGTCTCGTTCGTCCATCTTCGTCCTCCCAATTGATCTGTTGGCAATCTTTGGTACAAGTTCGTCTCGTTCGTCCATCTTCGTCCTCCCATTTCATCCATTGTTATTCTTTGGACCAACTTCGTCTCGTTCGTCCATCTTTGTCCTCCCATTTGATCCGTTGGCCTTCTTCGGACCAAGTTCGTCTCGTTCGTCCATCTTCGTCCTCCCATTTGATCCGTTGGCCTTCTTCGGACTAAGTTCGTCTCGTTCTACCATCTTCGTCCTCCCATTTGATCCGTTGTTATTTTTTGGACCAAGTTCGTCTCTTTCGTCCATCTTCGTCCTCCCATTTGATCCATTGGCATTCTTTGGACCAAGTTCGTCTCGTTCGTCCCTCTTCGTCCTCCCATTTGATCCGTTGTTATTCTTTGGACCAAGTTCGTCTCGTTCGTCCATCTTTGTCCTCCCATTTGATCCTTAGGCCTTCTTTGGACCAAGTTCTTCTCGTTCGTCCATCTTCGTCCTCCCATTTGATCCAGTGGCATTCTTTGGACCAAGTTCGTCTCGTTCGTCCCTCTTCGTCGTCCCATTTGATCCGTTGTTATTCTTTGGACCAAGTTCATCTCGTTCGTCCCTCTTCTTCCTCCCATTTGATCCGTAGGCCTTCTTTGGACTAAGTTCGTCGCGTTGTACCATCCTCGTCCTCCCATTTGATCCGTTGGCATTCTTTGGACGAAGTTCGTATCGTTCGTCCGTCTTGGTCCTCCCATTTGATCCGTTGTTATTCTTTGGACCAAGTTCGTCTCGTTCGTCCATTTTCGTCGTCCCATTTGATCCGTAGGTCTTCTTTGGACTTAGTTCATCTCGTTCTACCATCTTCAT
This sequence comes from Glycyrrhiza uralensis, assembly GCA_030159175.1. Taxonomy (NCBI): domain Eukaryota; kingdom Viridiplantae; phylum Streptophyta; class Magnoliopsida; order Fabales; family Fabaceae; genus Glycyrrhiza; species Glycyrrhiza uralensis. The sequence continues at coordinate 117,637 of BRZY01000021.1, read as the reverse complement.
CCTCCCATTTGATCTGTTGGCATTCTTTGGACCAAGTTCGTCTCGTTCGTCCCTCTTCGTCCTCCCATTTGATCCGTTGTTATTCTTTGGACCAAGTTCGTCTCGTTCGTCCATCTTTGTCATCCCATTTGATCCATAGGCCTTCTTTGGACCAAGTTCTTCTCGTTCGTCCATCTTCGTCCTCCCATTTGATCCAGTGGCATTCTTTGGACCAAGTTCGTCTCGGTCGTCCCTCTTCGTCCTCCCATTTGATCCGTTGTTATTCTTTGGACCAAGTTCGTCTCGTTCGTCCATCTTTGTCCTCCCATTTGATCCGTTGGCATTCTTTGGACCAAGTTCCTCTCGTTCGTCCATCTTCGTCCTCCCATTTGATCCGTTGTTATTCTTTGGACCAAGTTCGTCTCGTTCGTCCATCTTCGTCCTCCCATTTGATCCGTAGGCCTTCTTTTGACTAAGTTCGTCTCGTTCTACCATCTTCGTCCTCCCATTTGATCGGTTGGCATTCTTTGGACCAAGTTCGTCTCGTTCGTCCATCTTCGTCCTCCCATTTGATCCGTAAGGCTTCTTTGGACCAAGTTCGTCTCGTTCGTCCCTCTTCGTCCTCCCATTTGATCCGTAGGCCTTCTTTGGACGAAGTTCGTCTCGTTCGTCCATCTTCGTCCTCCCATTTGATCTGTTGGCAATCTTTGGTACAAGTTCGTCTCGTTCGTCCATCTTCGTCCTCCCATTTCATCCATTGTTATTCTTTGGACCAACTTCGTCTCGTTCGTCCATCTTTGTCCTCCCATTTGATCCGTTGGCCTTCTTCGGACCAAGTTCGTCTCGTTCGTCCATCTTCGTCCTCCCATTTGATCCGTTGGCCTTCTTCGGACTAAGCTCGTCTCGTTCTACCATCTTCGTCCTCCCATTTGATCCGTTGGCATTCTTTGGACCAAGTTCGTATCGTTCGTCCATCTTGGTCCTCCCGTTTGATCCGTTGTTATTCTTTGGACCAAGTTCGTCTCGTTCGTCCATCTTCGTCCTCCCATTTGATCCATTGGCATTCTTTGGACCAAGTTCGTCTCGTTCGTCCCTCTTCGTCGTCCCATTTGATCCGTAGGTCTTCTTTGGACTTAGTTCGTCTCGTTCTACCATCTTCATCCTCCCATTTGATCTGTTGGCATTCTTTGGACCAAGTTCGTCTAGTTCGTCCCTCTTCGTCCTCCCATTTGATCCGTTGTTATTCTTTGGACTAAGTTCGTCTCGTTCGTCCATCTTTGTCCTCCCATTTGATCTTTAGGCCTTCTTTGGAGCAAGTTCTTCTCGTTCGTCCATCTTCGTCCTCCCATTTGATCCAGTGGCATTCTTTGGACCAAGTTCGTCTCGTTCGTCCCTCTTCGTCCTCCCATTTGATTCGTTGTTATTCTTTGGACCAAGTTCGTCTCGTTCGTCCATCTTTGTCCTCCCATTTGATCTGTTGGAATTCTTTGGACCAAGTTCCTCTTGTTCGTCCATCTTCGTCCTCCCATTTGATCCGTTGTTATTCTTAGGACCAAGTTCGTCTCGTTCGTCCATCTTCGTCCTCCCATTTGATCCGTAGGCCTTCTTTGGACCAACTTTGTCTCGTTCTACCATATTCGTCCTCCCATTTGATCTGTTGGCCTTCTTTGGACCAATTTCGTCTTGTTCGTCCATCTTCGTCCTCCCATTTGATCCGTTGGCATTCTTTGAACCATGTTCGTCTCGTTCGTCCATCTTCGTCCTCCAAGTTGATCCGTTGGCCTTCTTTGGACCAAGTTCGTCTCGTTCGTCCCTCTTCGTCCTCCCATTTGATCCGTAGGCCTTCTTTGGACTAAGTTCGTCTCGTTGTACCATCCTCGTCCTCCGATTTGATCCGTTGGCATTCTTTGGATGAAGTTCGTATCGTTCGTCCATCTTGGTCCTTCCATTTGATCCGTTGTTATTCTTTGGACCAAGTTCGTCTCGTTCGTCCATCTTCGTCCTCCCATTTGATCCGTAAGCCTTCTTTGGACCAACTTCGTCTCGTTCGTCCATCTTCGTCCTCCCATTTGATCCGTAGGCCTTCATTGGACAAGTTCGTCTTGTTCGTCCCTCTTCGTCCTCCCATTTGATCCGTAGGCCTTCTTTCGACGAAGTTCGTCTCGTTCTACCATCTTCGTCCTCCCATTTGATCCGTAGGCCTTCTTTGGACCAAGTTCGTCTCGTTCGTCCATCTTCGTCCTTCCGTTTGATCCGTAGGCCTTCTTTGGACCAAGTTCGTCTCGGTCGTCCATCTTCGTCCTCCCATTTGATCCCTAGGCCTTCTTTGGACCAAGTTAGTCTCTTTCGTCCATCTTCGTCCTTCCATTTGATGCATAGGCCTTATTTGGACCAAGTTCGTCTCGTTCGTCCATCTTTGTGCTCCCATTTGATCCGTTCGCATTCTTTGGACCAAGTTCGTCTCGTTCGTCCATCTTCGTCCTCCCATTTGATCTGTTGGCAATCTTTGGTACAAGTTCGTCTCGTTCGTCCATCTTCGTCCTCCCATTTCATCCATTGTTATTCTTTGGACCAACTTCGTCTCGTTGGTCCATCTTTGTCCTCCCATTTGATCCGTTGGCCTTCTTCGGACCAAGTTCGTCTCGTTCGTCCATCTTCGTCCTCCCATTTGATCCGTTGGCCTTCTTCGGACTAAGTTCGTCTCGTTCTACCATCTTCGTCCTCCCATTTGATCCGTTGGCATTCTTTGGACCAAGTTCGTATCGTTCGTCCATCTTGGTCCTCCCATTTGATCCGTTGTTATTCTTTGGACCAAGTTCGTCTCATTCGTCCTTCTTCGTCTCCCATTTGATCCATTGGCATTCTTTGGACCAAGTTCGTCTCGTTCGTCCCTCTTCGTCGTCCCATTTGATCCGTAGGTCTTCTTTGGACATAGTTCGTCTCGTTCTACCATCTTCATCCTCCCATTTGATCTGTTGGCATTCTTTGGACCAAGTTCGTCTCGTTCGTCCCTCTTCGTCCTCCCATTTGATCCGTTGTTATTATTTGGACCAAGTTCGTCTCGTTCGTCCATCTTTGTCCTCCCATTTGATCCTTAGGCCTTCTTTGGACCAAGTTCTTCTCGTTCGTCCATCTTCGTCCTCCCATTTGATCCAGTGGCATTCTTTGGACCAAGTTCGTCTCGTTCGTCCCTCTTCGTCCTCCCATTTGATCCGTTGTTATTCTTTGGACCAAGTTCATCTCGTTCGTCCCTCTTCTTCCTCCCATTTGATCCGTAGGCCTTCTTTGGACTAAGTTCGTCTCGTTGTACCATCCTCGTCCTCCCATTTGATCCGTTGGCATTCTTTGGACGAAGTTCGTATCGTTCGTCCATCTTGGTCCTCCCATTTGATCCGTTGTTATTCTTTGGACCAAGTTCGTCTCGTTCGTCCATTTTCGTCCTCCCATTTTATCCATAGGCCTTCTTTGGACCAAGTTCTTCTCGTTCGTCCATCTTCGTCCTCCCATTTGATCCAGTGGCATTCTTTGGACCAAGTTCGTCTCGGTCGTCCCTCTTCGTCCTCCCATTTGATCCGTTGTTATTCTTTGGACCAAGTTCGTCTCGTTCGTCCATCTTTGTCCTCCCATTTGATCCGTTGGCATTCTTTGGACCAAGTTCCTCTCGTTCGTCCATCTTCGTCCTCCCATTTGATCCGTTGTTATTCTTTGGACCAAGTTCGTCTCGTTCGTCCATCTTCGTCCTCCCATTTGATCCGTAGGCCTTCTTTGGACCAACTTTGTCTCGTTCTACCATATTCGTCCTCCCATTTGATCTGTTGGCCTTCTTTGGACCAATTTCGTCTTGTTCGTCCATCTTCGTCCTCCCATTTGATCCGTTGGCATTCTTTGAACCATGTTCGTCTCGTTCGTCCATCTTCGTCCTCCAAGTTGATCCGTTGGCCTTCTTTGGACCAAGTTCGTCTCGTTCGTCCCTCTTCGTCCTCCCATTTGATCCGTAGGCCTTCTTTGGACTAAGTTCGTCTCGTTGTACCATCCTCGTCCTCCGATTTGATCCGTTGGCATTCTTTGGATGAAGTTCGTATCGTTCGTCCATCTTGGTCCTTCCATTTGATCCGTTGTTATTCTTTGGACCAAGTTCGTCTCGTTCGTCCATCTTCGTCCTCCCATTTGATCCGTAAGCCTTCTTTGGACCAACTTCGTCTCGTTCGTCCATCTTCGTCCTCCCATTTGATCCGTAGGCCTTCATTGGACCAAGTTCGTCTTGTTCGTCCCTCTTCGTCCTCCCATTTGATCCGTAGGCCTTCTTTCGACGAAGTTCGTCTCGTTCTACCATCTTCGTCCTCCCATTTGATCCGTAGGCCTTCTTTGGACCAAGTTCGTCTCGTTCGTCCATCTTCGTCCTTCCGTTTGATCCGTAGGCCTTCTTTGGACCAAGTTCGTCTCGGTCGTCCATCTTCGTCCTTCCATTTGATGCATAGGCCTTATTTGGACCAAGTTCGTCTCGTTCGTCCATCTTTGTGCTCCCATTTGATCCGTTCGCATTCTTTGGACCAAGTTCGTCTCGTTCGTCCATCTTTGTCCTCCCATTTGATCCATTGGCATTCATTGGACCAAGTTCGTCTCGTTCATCCATCTTCGTCCTCCATTTTGATCCTTGGAATTCTTTGGACCAAGTTCGTCTCGTTCGTCCATCTTCGTCCTCCCATTTGATCTGTTGGCAATCTTTGGTACAAGTTCGTCTCGTTCGTCCATCTTCGTCCTCCCATTTCATCCATTGTTATTCTTTGGACCAACTTCGTCTCGTTGGTCCATCTTTGTCCTCCCATTTGATCCGTTGGCCTTCTTCGGACCAAGTTCGTCTCGTTCGTCCATCTTCGTCCTCCCATTTGATCCGTTGGCCTTCTTCGGACTAAGTTCGTCTCGTTCTACCATCTTCGTCCTCCCATTTGATCCGTTGGCATTCTTTGGACCAAGTTCGTATCGTTCGTCCATCTTGGTCCTCCCATTTGATCCGTTGTTATTCTTTGGACCAAGTTCGTCTCATTCGTCCTTCTTCGTCTCCCATTTGATCCATTGGCATTCTTTGGACCAAGTTCGTCTCGTTCGTCCCTCTTCGTCGTCCCATTTGATCCGTAGGTCTTCTTTGGACATAGTTCGTCTCGTTCTACCATCTTCATCCTCCCATTTGATCTGTTGGCATTCTTTGGACCAAGTTCGTCTCGTTCGTCCCTCTTCGTCCTCCCATTTGATCCGTTGTTATTATTTGGACCAAGTTCGTCTCGTTCGTCCATCTTTGTCCTCCCATTTGATCCTTAGACCTTCTTTGGACCAAGTTCTTCTCGTTCGTCCATCTTCGTCCTCCCATTTGATCCAGTGGCATTCTTTGGACCAAGTTCGTCTCGTTCGTCCCTCTTCGTCCTCCCATTTGATCCGTTGTTATTCTTTGGACCAAGTTCATCTCGTTCGTCCCTCTTCTTCCTCCCATTTGATCCGTAGGCCTTCTTTGGACTAAGTTCGTCTCGTTGTACCATCCTCGTCCTCCCATTTGATCCGTTGGCATTCTTTGGACGAAGTTCGTATCGTTCGTCCATCTTGGTCCTCCCATTTGATCCGTTGTTATTCTTTGGACCAAGTTCGTCTCGTTCGTCCATTTTCGTCCTCCCATTTTATCCATAGGCCTTCTTTGGACCAAGTTCTTCTCGTTCGTCCATCTTCGTCCTCCCATTTGATCCAGTGGCATTCTTTGGACCAAGTTCGTCTCGGTCGTCCCTCTTCGTCCTCCCATTTGATCCGTTGTTATTCTTTGGACCAAGTTCGTCTCGTTCGTCCATCTTTGTCCTCCCATTTGATCCGTTGGCATTCTTTGGACCAAGTTCCTCTCGTTCGTCCATCTTCGTCCTCCCATTTGATCCGTTGTTATTCTTTGGACCAAGTTCGTCTCGTTCGTCCATCTTCGTCCTCCCATTTGATCCGTAGGCCTTCTTTTGACTAAGTTCGTCTCGTTCTACCATCTTCGTCCTCCCATTTGATCGGTTGGCATTCTTTGGACCAAGTTCGTCTCGTTCGTCCATCTTCGTCCTCCCATTTGATCCGTAAGGCTTCTTTGGACCAAGTTCGTCTCGTTCGTCCCTCTTCGTCCTCCCATTTGATCCGTAGGCCTTCTTTGGACCAAGTTCGTCTAGTTCGTCCCTCTTCGTCCTCCCATTTGATCCGTTGTTATTCTTTGGACCAAGTTCGTCTCGTTCGTCCATCTTTGTCCTCCCATTTGATCCAGTGGCATTCTTTGGACCAAGTTCGTCTCGTTCGTCCCTCTTCGTCCTCCCATTTGATCCGTTGTTATTCTTTGGACCAAGTTCATCTCGTTCGTCCCTCTTCTTCCTCCCATTTGATCCGTAGGCCTTCTTTGGACTAAGTTCGTCTCGTTGTACCATCCTCGTCCTCCCATTTGATCCGTTGGCATTCTTTGGACGAAGTTCGTATTGTTCGTCCATCTTGGTCCTCCCATTTGATCCGTTGTTATTCTTTGGACCAAGTTCGTCTCGTTCGTCCATCTTCGTCCTCCCATTTGATCTAGTGGCATTCTTTGGACCAAGTTCGTCTCGTTCGTCCCTCTTCGTCCTCCCATTTGATCCGTTGTTATTCTTTGGACCAAGTTCGTCTCGTTCGTCCATCTTTGTCCTCCCATTTGATCCGTTGTTATTCTTTGGACCAAGTTCGTCTCGTTCGTCCATCTTTGTCCTCCCATTTGATCCGTTGGCATTCTTTGGACCAAGTTCCTCTCGTTCGTCCATCTTCGTCCTCCCATTTGATCCGTTGTTATTCTTTGGACCAAGTTCGTCTCGTTCGTCCATCTTCGTCCTCCCATTTGATCCGTAGGCCTTCTTTTGACTAAGTTCGTCTCGTTCTACCATCTTCATCCTCCCATTTGATCGGTTGGCATTCTTTGGACCAAGTTCGTCAAGTTCGTCCATATTCGTCCTCCCATTTGATCCGTAAGCCTTCTTTGGACCAACTTCGTCTCGTTCGTCCATCTTCGTCCTCCCATTTGATCCGTCGGCCTTCATTGGACCAAGTTCGTCTCGTTCGTCCCTCTTCGTCCTCCCATTTGATCCGTAGGCCTTCTTTAGACTAAGTTCGTCTCGTTCTACCATCTTCGTCCTCCCATTTGATTCGTAGGCCTTCTTTGGACCAAGTTCGTCTCGTTCGTCCATCTTCGTCCTTCCATTTGATCCGTAGGCCTTCTTTGGACCAAGTTCGTCTCGTTCGTCCATCTTTGTGCTCCCATTTGATCCGTTGGACTTCTTTGGACCAAGTTCGTCTCGTTCGTCCATCTTCGACCTCCTATTTGATCCCTAGGCCTTCTTTGGACCAAGTTCGTCTCTTTCGTCCATCTTCGTCCTCCCATTTGATCCATAGGCCTTTTTGGTCCAAGTTCTTCTCGTTCGTCCATCTTTGTGCTCCCATTTGATCCGTTGGCATTCTTTGGACCAAGTTCGTCTCGTTCGTCCATCTTTGTCCTCCCATTTGATCCATTGGAATTCATTGGACCAAGTTCGTCTCGTTCATCCATCTTCGTCCTCCATTTTGATCCTTGGCATTCTTTGGACCAAGTTCGTCTCGTTCGTCCATCTTCGTCCTCCCATTTGATCCGTAAGCCTTCTTTGGACCAAGTTCGTCTCGTTCGTCCCTCTTCGTCCTCCCATTTGATCCGTAGGCCTTCTGTGGACGAAGTTCGTCTCGTTCGTCCATCTTCGTTCTCCCATTTGATCTGTTGGCATTCTTTGGTACTAGTTCATCTCGTTCGTCCATCTTCGTCCTCCCATTTGATCCAGTGGCATTCTTTGGACCAAGTTCGTCTCGTTCGTCCCTCTTCGTCCTCCCATTTGATCCGTTGTTATTCTTTGGACCAAGTTCGTCTCGTTCGTCCATCTTCGTCCTCCCATTTGATCCGTCGGCCTTCGTTGGACCAAGTTCGTCTCGTTCGTCCCTCTTCGTCCTCCCATTTGATCCGTAGGCCTTCTTTAGACTAAGTTCGTCTCGTTCTACCATCTTCGTCCTCCCATTTGATCCGTAGGCCTTCTTTGGACCAAGTTCGTCTCGTTCGTCCATCTTCGTCCTTCCATTTGATCCGTTGGCCTTCTTTGGACCAAGTTCGTCTCGTTCGTCCATCTTTGTGCTCCCATTTGATCCGTTGGACTTCTTTGGACCAAGTTCGTCTCGTTCGTCCATCTTCGTCCTCCTATTTGATCCCTAGGCCTTCTTTGGACCAAGTTCGTCTCTTTCGTCCATCTTCGTCCTCCCATTTGATCCATAGGCCTTTTTGGACCAAGTTCTTCTCGTTCGTCCATCTTCGTCCTCCCATTTGATCCGTCGGCCTTCGTTGGACCAAGTTCGTCTCGTTCGTCCCTCTTCGTCCTCCCATTTGATCCGTAGGCCTTCTTTAGACTAAGTTCGTCTCGTTCTACCATCTTCGTCCTCCCATTTGATCCGTAGGCCTTCTTTGGACCAAGTTCGTCTCGTTCGTCCATCTTTGTGCTCCCATTTGATCCGTTGGACTTCTTTGGACCAAGTTCGTCTCGTTCGTCCATTTTCGTCCTCCTATTTGATCCCTAGGCCTTCTTTGGACCAAGTTCGTCTCTTTCGTCCATCTTCGTCCTCCCATTTGATCCATAGGCCTTTTTGGACCAAGTTCTTCTCGTTCGTCCATCTTTGTGCTCCCATTTGATCCGTTGGCATTCTTTGGACCAAGTTCGTCTCGTTCGTCCATCTTTGTCCTCCCATTTGATCCATTGGAATTCATTGGACCAAGTTCGTCTCGTTCATCCATCTTCGTCCTCCATTTTGATCCTTGGCATTCTTTGGACCAAGTTCGTCTCGTTCGTCCATCTTCGTCCTCCCATTTGATCCGTAAGCCTTCTTTGGACCAAGTTCGTCTCGTTCGTCCCTCTTCGTCCTCCCATTTGATCCGTAGGCCTTCTTTGGACGAAGTTCGTCTAGTTCGTCCATCTTCGTTCTCCCATTTGATCTGTTGGCATTCTTTGGTACAAGTTCATCTCGTTCGTCCATCTTCGTCCTCCCATTTCATCCATTGTTATTCTTTGGACGAAGTTCGTCTCGTTCGTCCATCTTTGTCCTCCCATTTGATCCGTTGGCCTTCTTCGGACCAAGTTCGTCTCGTTCGTCCATCTTCGTCCTTCCATTTGATCCATTGGCCTTCTTCGGACTAAGTTCGTCTCGTTCTACCATCTTCGTCCTCCCATTTGATCCGTTGGCATTTTTTGGACAAAGTTCGTATCGTTCGTCCATCTTGGGCCTCCCATTTGATCCGTTGTTATTCTTTGGACAAAGTTCGTCTCGTTCGTCCATCTTCGTCCTCCCATTTGATCCATTGGCATTCTTTGGACCAAGTTCGTCTCGTTCGTCCCTCTTCGTCGTCCCATTTGATCCGTAGGTCTTCTTTGGACTTAGTTCGTCTCGTTCTACCATCTTCATCCTCCCATTTGATCTGTTGGCATTCTTTGGACCAAGTTCGTCTCGTTCGTCCCTCTTCGTCCTCCCATTTGATCCGTTGTTATTCTTTGGACCAAGTTCGTCTCGTTCGTCCATCTTTGTCCTCCCATTTGATCCTTAGGCCTTCTTTGGACCAAGTTCTTCTCGTTCGTCCATCTTCGTCCTCCCATTTGATCCAGTGGCATTCTTTGGACCAAGTTCGTCTCGTTCGTCCCTCTTCGTCCTCCCATTTGATCCGTTGTTATTCTTTGGACCAAGTTCGTCTCGTTCGTCCCTCTTCATCCTCCCATTTGATCCGTTGGCATTCTTTGGACGAAGTTCGTCTCGTTCGTCCATCTTGGTCCTCCCATTTGATCCGTTGTTATTCTTTGGACCAAGTTCGTCTCGTTCGTCCATTTTCGTCATCCCATTTGATCCATATGCCTTCTTTGGACCAAGTTCTTCTCGTTCGTCCATCTCCGTCCTCCCATTTGATCCGTTGTTATTCTTTGGACCAAGTTCGTCTCGTTCGTCCATCTTCGTCCACCCATTTGATCCGCTGTTATTCTTTGGACCAAGTTCGTCTCGTTAGTCCATCTTTGTCCTCCCATTTGATCCTTAGGCCTTCTTTGGACCAAGTTCTTCTCGTTCGTCCATCTTCGTCCTCCCATTTGATCCAAGGGCATTCTTTGGACCAAGTTCGTCTCGTTCGTCCCTCTTCGTCCTCCCATTTGATCCGTTGTTATTCTTTGGACCAAGTTCGTCTCGTTCGTCCATCTTTGTCCTCCCATTTGATCCGTTGGCATTCTTTGGACCAAGTTCCTCTCGTTCGTCCATCTTCGTCCTCCCATTTGATCCGTTGTTATTCTTTGGACCAAGTTCGTCTCGTTCGTCCATCTTCGTCCTCCCATTTGATCCGTAGGCCTTCTTTGGACCAAGTTTGTCTCGTTCTACCATATTCGTCCTCCCATTTGATCCGTAGGCCTTCTTTGGACCAATTTCGTCTCGTTCGTCCATCTTCGTCCTCCCATTTGATCCGTTGGCATTCTTTGCACCAAGTTCGTCTCGTTCGTCCATCTTCGTCCTCCCATTTGATCCGTAAGCCTTCTTTGGACCAAGTTCGTCTCGTTCGTCCCTCTTCGTCCTCCCATTTGATCCGTAGGCCTTCTGTGGACGAAGTTCGTCTCGTTCGTCCATCTTCGTTCTCCCATTTGATCTGTTGGCATTCTTTGGTACTAGTTCATCTCGTTCGTCCATCTTCGTCCTCCCATTTGATCCAGTGGCATTCTTTGGACCAAGTTCGTCTCGTTCGTCCCTCTTCGTCCTCCCATTTGATCCGTTGTTATTCTTTGGACCAAGTTCGTCTCGTTCGTCCATCTTCGTCCTCCCATTTGATCCGTCGGCCTTCGTTGGACCAAGTTCGTCTCGTTCGTCCCTCTTCGTCCTCCCATTTGATCCGTAGGCCTTCTTTAGACTAAGTTCGTCTCGTTCTACCATCTTCGTCCTCCCATTTGATCCGTAGGCCTTCTTTGGACCAAGTTCGTCTCGTTCGTCCATCTTCGTCCTTCCATTTGATCCGTTGGCCTTCTTTGGACCAAGTTCGTCTCGTTCGTCCATCTTTGTGCTCCCATTTGATCCGTTGGACTTCTTTGGACCAAGTTCGTCTCGTTCGTCCATCTTCGTCCTCCTATTTGATCCCTAGGCCTTCTTTGGACCAAGTTCGTCTCTTTCGTCCATCTTCGTCCTCCCATTTGATCCATAGGCCTTTTTGGACCAAGTTCTTCTCGTTCGTCCATCTTCGTCCTCCCATTTGATCCGTCGGCCTTCGTTGGACCAAGTTCGTCTCGTTCGTCCCTCTTCGTCCTCCCATTTGATCCGTAGGCCTTCTTTAGACTAAGTTCGTCTCGTTCTACCATCTTCGTCCTCCCATTTGATCCGTAGGCCTTCTTTGGACCAAGTTCGTCTCGTTCGTCCATCTTTGTGCTCCCATTTGATCCGTTGGACTTCTTTGGACCAAGTTCGTCTCGTTCGTCCATTTTCGTCCTCCTATTTGATCCCTAGGCCTTCTTTGGACCAAGTTCGTCTCTTTCGTCCATCTTCGTCCTCCCATTTGATCCATAGGCCTTTTTGGACCAAGTTCTTCTCGTTCGTCCATCTTTGTGCTCCCATTTGATCCGTTGGCATTCTTTGGACCAAGTTCGTCTCGTTCGTCCATCTTTGTCCTCCCATTTGATCCATTGGAATTCATTGGACCAAGTTCGTCTCGTTCATCCATCTTCGTCCTCCATTTTGATCCTTGGCATTCTTTGGACCAAGTTCGTCTCGTTCGTCCATCTTCGTCCTCCCATTTGATCCGTAAGCCTTCTTTGGACCAAGTTCGTCTCGTTCGTCCCTCTTCGTCCTCCCATTTGATCCGTAGGCCTTCTTTGGACGAAGTTCGTCTAGTTCGTCCATCTTCGTTCTCCCATTTGATCTGTTGGCATTCTTTGGTACAAGTTCATCTCGTTCGTCCATCTTCGTCCTCCCATTTCATCCATTGTTATTCTTTGGACGAAGTTCGTCTCGTTCGTCCATCTTTGTCCTCCCATTTGATCCGTTGGCCTTCTTCGGACCAAGTTCGTCTCGTTCGTCCATCTTCGTCCTTCCATTTGATCCATTGGCCTTCTTCGGACTAAGTTCGTCTCGTTCTACCATCTTCGTCCTCCCATTTGATCCGTTGGCATTTTTTGGACAAAGTTCGTATCGTTCGTCCATCTTGGTCCTCCCATTTGATCCGTTGTTATTCTTTGGACAAAGTTCGTCTCGTTCGTCCATCTTCGTCCTCCCATTTGATCCATTGGCATTCTTTGGACCAAGTTCGTCTCGTTCGTCCCTCTTCGTCGTCCCATTTGATCCGTAGGTCTTCTTTGGACTTAGTTCGTCTCGTTCTACCATCTTCATCCTCCCATTTGATCTGTTGGCATTCTTTGGACCAAGTTCGTCTCGTTCGTCCCTCTTCGTCCTCCCATTTGATCCGTTGTTATTCTTTGGACCAAGTTCGTCTCGTTCGTCCATCTTTGTCCTCCCATTTGATCCTTAGGCCTTCTTTGGACCAAGTTCTTCTCGTTCGTCCATCTTCGTCCTCCCATTTGATCCAGTGGCATTCTTTGGACCAAGTTCGTCTCGTTCGTCCCTCTTCGTCCTCCCATTTGATCCGTTGTTATTCTTTGGACCAAGTTCGTCTCGTTCGTCCCTCTTCATCCTCCCATTTGATCCGTTGGCATTCTTTGGACGAAGTTCGTCTCGTTCGTCCATCTTGGTCCTCCCATTTGATCCGTTGTTATTCTTTGGACCAAGTTCGTCTCGTTCGTCCATTTTCGTCATCCCATTTGATCCATATGCCTTCTTTGGACCAAGTTCTTCTCGTTCGTCCATCTCCGTCCTCCCATTTGATCCGTTGTTATTCTTTGGACCAAGTTCGTCTCGTTCGTCCATCTTCGTCCACCCATTTGATCCGCTGTTATTCTTTGGACCAAGTTCGTCTCGTTAGTCCATCTTTGTCCTCCCATTTGATCCTTAGGCCTTCTTTGGACCAAGTTCTTCTCGTTCGTCCATCTTCGTCCTCCCATTTGATCCAAGGGCATTCTTTGGACCAAGTTCGTCTCGTTCGTCCCTCTTCGTCCTCCCATTTGATCCGTTGTTATTCTTTGGACCAAGTTCGTCTCGTTCGTCCATCTTTGTCCTCCCATTTGATCCGTTGGCATTCTTTGGACCAAGTTCCTCTCGTTCGTCCATCTTCGTCCTCCCATTTGATCCGTTGTTATTCTTTGGACCAAGTTCGTCTCGTTCGTCCATCTTCGTCCTCCCATTTGATCCGTAGGCCTTCTTTGGACCAAGTTTGTCTCGTTCTACCATATTCGTCCTCCCATTTGATCCGTAGGCCTTCTTTGGACCAATTTCGTCTCGTTCGTCCATCTTCGTCCTCCCATTTGATCCGTTGGCATTCTTTGCACCAAGTTCGTCTCGTTCGTCCATCTTCGTCCTCCCATTTGATCCGTTGGCCTTCTTTGGACCAAGTTCGTTTCGTTCGTCCCTCTTCGTCCTCCCATTTGATCCGTAGGCCTTCTTTGGACTAAGTTCGTCTCGTTGTACCATCCTCGTCCTCCCATTTCATCCGTAGGCCTTCTTTGGACTAAGTTCGTCTCGTTGTACCATCCTCGTCCTCCCATTTGATCCGTTGGCATTCTTTGGACGAAGTTCGTATCGTTCGTCCATCTTGGTCCTTCCATTTGATCCGTTGTTATTCTTTGGACCAAGTTCGTCTCGTTCGTCCATTTTCGTCCTCCCATTTGATCCATAGGCCTTCTTTGGACCAAGTTCTTCTCGTTCCTCCATCTTCGTCCTCCCATTTGATCCGTTGTTATTCTTTGGACCAAGTTTGTCTCGTTCGTCCATCTTCGTCCTCCCATTTGATCCATAGGCCTTCTTTGGACCATGTTCTTCTCGTTCGTCCATCTTCGTCCTCCCATTTGATCCGTTGGCATTCTTTGGACCAAGTTCGTCTCGTTCGTCCATCTTTGTGCTCCCATTTGATCCGTTGGCTTTCTTTGGGCCAAGTTCGTCTCGTTCGTCCTTCTTCGTCCTCACATTTGATCCGTTGGCATTCTTTGGACCAAGTTCGTCTCGTTGGTTCATCTTCGTCCTCCCATTTGATCCGTAGGCCTTCTTTGAACCAAGTTCGTCTCGTTCGTCCCTCTTCGTACTCCCATTTGATCCGTAGGCCTTCTTTAGAGCAAGTTCGTCTCGTTCAACCATCTTCGTCCTCCCATTTGATCTGTTGGCATTCTTTGGACCAAGTTCGTCTCGTTCGTCCATCTTCGTCCTCCCATTTGATCCGTTGTTATTCTTTGGACCAAGTTCGTCTCGTTCGTCCATCTTCGTCCTCCCATTTGATCCACAGGCCTTCTTTGGACCAAGTTCGTCTCGTTCGTCCATCTTCGTCCTCCCATTTGATCCGTAGGCCTTCTTTGGACCAAGTTCGTCTCGTTCGTCCCTCTACGTCCTCCCATTTGATCTGTAGGCCTTCTTTGGACCAAGTTCATCTCTTTCGTCCATCTTCGTCCTCCCATTTGATCCATAGGCCTTCTTTGGACCAAGTTCGTCTCGTTCATCCCTCTTCGTCCTCCCATTTGATCCGTTGTTATTCTTTGGACCAAGTTCGTCTCGTTCGTCCATCTTTGTCCTCCCATTTGATCCGTTGGCATTCTTTGGACCAAGTTCCTCTCGTTCGTCCATCTTCGTCCTCCCATTTGATCCGTTGTTATTCTTTGGACCAAGTTCGTCTCGTTCGTCCATCTTCGTCCTCCCATTTGATCCGTAGTCCTTCTTTGGACCAAGTTTGTCTCGTTCTACCATATTCGTCCTCCCATTTGATCCGTAGGCCTTCTTTGGACCAAGTTTGTCTCGTTCTACCATATTCATCCTCCCATTTGATCCGTATGCATTCTTTGGACCAAGTTCGTCTCGTTCGTCCATCTTCGTCCTCCCATTTGATCCGTTGTTATTCTTTGGACCAAGTTCGTCTCATTCGTCCCTCTTCGTCCTCCCATTTGATCCGTAGGCCTTCTTTGGACTAAGTTCGTCTCGTTGTACCATCCTCGTCCTCCCATTTGATCCGTTGGCATTCTTTGGACGAAGTTCGTATCGTTCGTCCATCTTGGTCCTCCCATTTGATCCGTTGTTATTCTTTGGACCAAGTTCGTCTCGTTCGTCCATTTTCGTCCACCCATTTGATCCATAGGCCTTCTTTGGACCAAGTTCTTCTCGTTCATCCATCTTCGTCCTCCCATTTGATCCGTTGTTATTCTTTGGACCAAGTTTGTCTCGTTCGTCCATCTTCGTCCTCCCATTTGATCCATAGGCCTTCTTTGGACCAAGTTCTTCTCGTTCGTCCATCTTCGTCCTCCCATTTGATCCGTTGGCATTCTTTGGACCAAGTTCGTCTCGTTCGTCCCTCTTCGTACTCCCATTTGATCCGTAGGCCATCTTTAGAGTAAGTTTGTCTCGTTCTACCATCTTCGTCCTCCCATTTGATATGTTGGCATTCTTTGGACCAAGTTCGTCTCGTTCGTCCATCTTCGTCCTCCCATTTGATCCGTTGGCATTCTTTGGACCATGTTCGTCTCGTTCGTCCATCTTCGTCCTCCCTTTTGATTCGTAGGCCTTCTTTGGACCAAGTTCATCTCGTTCGTACCTCTTCGTCCTCCCATTTGATCCGTCGGCCTTCTTTTGACTAAGTTCGTCTCGTTCTACCATCTTCGTCCTCCCATTTGATCTGTTGGCATTCTTTGGACCAAGTTCGTCTCGTTCGTCCATCTTCGTCCTCCCATTTGATCCGTTCTTATTCTTTGGACCAAGTTCGTCTCATTCGTCCATCTTCGTCCTCCCATTTGATCCACAGGCCTTCTTTGGACCAAGTTCGTCTCGTTCGTCCATCTTCGTCCTCCCATTTGATCCGTAGGCCTTCTTTGGACCAAGTTCGACTCTTTCGTCCATCTTCGTCCTCCCATTTGATCCATAGGCCTTCTTTGGACCAAGTTCGTCTCGTTCGTCCATCTTTGTCCTCCCATTTGATCCGTTGGCATTCTTTGGACCAAGTTCGTCTCGTTCGTCCATCTTTGTCCTCCCATTTGATCCTTAGGCCTTCATTGGACCAAGGTCTTCTCGTTCGTCCATCTTCGTCCTCCCATTTGATCCAGTGGCATTCTTTCGACCATGTTCGTCTCGTTCGTCCCTATCGTCCTCCCATTTGATCCGTTGTTATTCTTTGGACCAAGTTCGTCTCGTTCGCCCTCTTCCTCCTCCCATTTGATCCGTAGGCCTTCTTTGGACTAAGTTCGTCTCGTTGTACCATCCTCGTCCTCCCATTGGATCCGTTGGCATTCTTTGGACGAAGTTCGTATCGTTCGTCCATCTTGGTCCTCCCATTTGATCCGTTGTTATTCTTTGGACCAAGTACATCTCGTTCGTCCATTTTCGTCCTCCCATTTGATCCATAGGCCTTCTTTGGACCAAGTTCTTCTCGTTCGTCCATCTTCGTCCTCCCATTTGATCCGTTGTTATTCTTTGGACCAAGTTCGTCTCGTTCGTCCATCTTCGTCCACCCATTTGATCCGCTGTTATTCTTTGGACCAAGTTCGTCTCGTTCGTCCTCCCATTTGATCCTTAGGCCTTCTTTGGACCAAGTTCTTCTCGTTCGTCCATCTTCGTCCTCCCGTTTGATCCAAGGGCATTCTTTGGACCAAGTTCGTCTCGTTCGTCCCTCTTCGACCTCCCATTTGATCCGTTGTTATTCTTTGGACCAAGTTCGTCTCGTTCGTCCATCTTTGTCCTCCCATTTGATCCGTTGGCATTCTTTGGACCAAGTTCCTCTCGTTCGTCCATCTTCGTCCTCCCATTTGATCCGTTGTTATTCTTTGGACCAAGTTCGTCTCGTTCGTCCCTCTTCGTCCTCCCATTTGATCCGTAGGCCTTCTTTGGACTAAGTTCGTCTCGTTGTACCATCCTCGTCCTCCCATTTGATCCGTTGGCATTCTTTGGACCAAGTTCCTCTCGTTCGTCCATCTTCGTCCTCCCATTTGATCCGTTGTTATTCTTTGGACCAAGTTGGTCTCGTTCGTCCCTCTTCGTCTTCCCATTTGATCCGTAGGCCTTCTTTGGACTAAGTTCGTCTCGTTGTACCATCCTCGTCCTCCCATTTGATCCGTTGGCATTCTTTGGACGAAGTTCGTATCGTTCGTCCATCTTGGTCCTCCCATTTGATCCGTTGTTATTCTTTGGACCAAGTTCGTCTCGTTCGTCCATTTTCGTCCTCCTATTTGATCCATAGGCCTTCTTTGGACCAAGTTCTTCTCGTTCATCCATCTTGGTCCTCCCATTTGATCCGTTGTTATTCTTTGGACTAAGTTTGTCTCGTTCGTCCATCTTCGTCCTCCCATTTGATCCATAGGCCTTCTTTGGACCAAGTTCGTCTCGTTCGTCCATCTTCGTCCTCCCATTTGATCCGTTGGCATTCTTTGGACCAAGTTCGTCTCGTTGGTTCATCTTCGTCCTCCCATTTGATCCGTAGGCCTTCTTTGAACCAAGTTCGTCTCGTTCGTCCCTCTTCGTACTCCCATTTGATCCGTAGGCCTTCTTTAGACTAAGTTTGTCTCGTTCTACCATCTTCGTCCTCCCATTTGATCTGTTGGCATTCTTTGGACCAAGTTCGTCTCGTTCGTCCATCTTCGTCCTCCCATTTGATCCGTTGTTATTCTTTGGACCAAGTTCGTCTCGTTCGTCCATCTTCGTCCTCCCATTTGATCCACAGGCCTTCTTTGGACCAAGTTCGTCTCGTTCGTCCATCTTCGTCCTCCCATTTGATCCGTAGGCCTTCTTTGGACCAAGTTGGTCACGTTCGTCCCTCTACGTCCTCCCATTTGATCTGTAGGCCTTCTTTGGACCAAGTTCGTATCTTTCGTCCATCTTCGTCCTCCCATTTGATCCTTAGGCCTTCTTTGGACCAAGTTCGTCTCGTTCGTCCATCTTTGTCCTCCCATTTGATCCGTTGGCATTCTTTGGACCAAGTTCGTCCCGTTCGTCCATCTTTGTCCTCCCATTTGATCCTTAGGCCTTCATTGGACCAAGGTCTTCTCGTTCGTCCATCTTCGTCCTCCCATTTGATCCAGTGGCATTCTTTGGACCATGTTCGTCTCGTTCGTCCCTCTTCGTCCTCCCATTTGATCCGTTGTTATTCTTTGGACCAAGTTCGTCTCGTTCGTCCCTCTTCCTCCTCCCATTTGATCCGTAGGCCTTCTTTGGACTATGTTCGTCTCGTTGTACCATCCTCGTCCTCCCATTGGATCCGTTGGCATTCTTTGGACGAAGTTCGTATCGTTCGTCCATCTTGGTCCTCCCATTTGATCCGTTGTTATTCTTTGGACCAAGTTCATCTCGTTCGTCCATCTTCGTCCTCCCATTTGATCCGTTGTTATTCTTTGGACCAAGTTCGTCTCGTTCGTCCATCTTCGTCCACCCATTTGATCCGCTGTTATTCTTTGGACCAAGTTCGTCTCGTTCGTCCTCCCATTTGATCCTTAGGCCTTCTTTGGACCAAGTTCTTCTCGTTCGTCCATCTTCGTCCTCCCGTTTGATCCAAGGGCATTCTTTGGACCAAGTTCGTCTCGTTCGTCCCTCTTCGACCTCCCATTTGATCCGTTGTTATTCTTTGGACCAAGTTCGTCTCGTTCGTCCATCTTTGTCCTCCCATTTGATCCGTTGGCATTCTTTGGACCAAGTTCGTCTCGTTCGTCCATCTTCGTCCTCCCATTTGATCCTCAGGCCTTCTTTGGACCAAGTTCGTCTCGTTCGTCCATCTTCGTCCTCCCATTTGATCCGTAGGCCTTCTTTGGACCAAGTTCGTCTCGTTCGTCCCTCTACGTCCTCCCATTTGATCTGTAGGCCTTCTTTGGACCAAGTTCATCTCTTTCATCCATCTTCGTCCTCCCATTTGATCCATAGGCCTTCTTTGGACCAAGTTCGTCTCGTTCCTCCCTCTTCGTCCTCCCATTTGATCCGTTGTTATTCTTTGGACCAAGTTCGTCTCGTTCGTCCATCTTTGTCCTCCCATTTGATCCGTTGGCATTCTTTGGACCAAGTTCCTCTCGTTCGTCCATCTTCGTCCTCCCATTTGATCCGTTGTTTTTCTTTGGACCAAGTTCGTCTCGTTCATCCATCTTCGTCCTCCCATTTGATCCGTAGTCCTTCTTTGGACCAAGTTTGTCTCGTTCTACCATATTCGTCCTCCCATTTGATCCGTAGGCATTCTTTGGACCAAGTTCGTCTCGTTCATCCATCTTCGTCCTCCCATTTGATCCGTTGGCCTTCTTTGGACCAAGTTCGTCTCGTTCGTCCCTCTTCGTCCTCCCATTTGATCCGTAGGCCTTCTTTGGACTAAGTTCGTCTCGTTGTACCATCCTCGTCCTCCCATTTGATCCGTTGGCATTCTTTGGACGAAGTTCGTATCGTTCGTCCATCTTGGTCCTCCCATTTGATCCGTTGTTATTCTTTGGACCAAGTTCGTCTCGTTCGTCCATTTTCGTCCTCCCATTTGATCCATAGGCCTTCTTTGGACCAAGTTCTTCTCGTTCATCCATCTTCGTCCTCCCATTTAATCTGTTGTTATTCTTTGGACCAAGTTTGTCTCGTTCGTCCATCTTCGTCCTCCCATTTGATCCATAGGCCTTCTTTGGACCAAGTTCTTCTCGTTCGTCCATCTTCGTCCTCCCATTTGATCCGTTGGCATTCTTTGGACCAAGTTCGTCTCGTTCGTCCATCTTTGTGCTCCCATTTGATCCGTTATCTTTCTTTGGGCCAAGTTCGTCTCGTTCGTCCATCTTCGTCCTCCCATTTGATCCGTTGGCATTCTTTGGACCAAGTTCGTCTCGTTGGTTCATCTTCGTCCTCCCATTTGATCCGTAGGCCTTCTTTGAACCAAGTTCGTCTCGTTCGTCCCTCTTCGTACTCCCATTTGATCCGTAGGCCTTCTTTAGACTAAGTTTGTCTCGTTCTACCATCTTCGTCCTCCCATTTGATCTGTTGGCATTCTTTGGACCAAGTTCGTCTCGTTCGTCCATCTTCGTCCTCCCATTTGATCCGTTGTTATTCTTTGGACCAAGTTCGTCTCGTTCGTCCATCTTCGTCGTCCTATTTGATCCGCAGGCCTTCTTTGGACCAAGTTCGTCTCGTTCGTCCATCTTCGTCCTCCCATTTGATCCGTAGGCCTTCTTTGGACCAAGTTCGTCTCGTTCGTCCCTCTACGTCCTTCCATTTGATCTGTAGGCCTTCTTTGGACCATGTTCATCTCTTTCGTCCATCTTCGTCCATCTTCGTCCTCCCATTTGATCCATAGGCCTTCTTTGGACCAAGTTCGTCTCGTTCATCCCTCTTCGTCCTCCCATTTGATCCGTTGTTATTCTTGGGACCAAGTTCGTCTCGTTCGTCCATCTTTGTCCTCCCATTTGATCCGTTGGCATTCTTTGGACCAAGTTCCGCTCGTTCGTCCATCTTCGTCCTCCCATTTGATCCGTTGTTATTCTTTGGACCAAGTTCGTCTCGTTCGTCCATCTTCGTCCTCCCATTTGATCCGTAGTCCTTCTTTGGACCAAGTTTGTCTCGTTCTACCGTATTCGTCCTCCCATTTGATCCGTAGGCCTTCTTTGGACCAAGTTTGTCTCGTTCTACCATATTCGTCCTCCCATTTGATCCGTATGCATTCTTTGGACCAAGTTCGTCTCGTTCGTCCATCTTCGTCCTCCCATTTGATCCGTTGTTATTCTTTGGACCAAGTTCGTCTCGTTCGTCCCTCTTCGTCCTCCCATTTGATCCGTAGGCCTTCTTTGGACTAAGTTCGTCTCGTTGTACCATCCTCGTCCTCCCATTTGATCCGTTGGCATTCTTTGGACGAAGTTCGTATCGTTCGTCCATCTTGGTCCTCCCATTTGATCCGTTGTTATTCTTTGGACCAAGTTCGTCTTGTTCGTCCATTTTCGTCCTCCCATTTGATCCATAGGCCTTCTTTGGACCAAGTTCTTCTCGTTCATCCATCTTCGTCCTCCCATTTGATCCGTTGTTATTCTTTGGACCAAGTTTGTCTCGTTCGTCCATCTTCGTCCTCCCATTTGATCCATAGGCCTTCTTTGGACCAAGTTCTTCTCGTTCGTCCATCTTCGTCCTCCCATTTGATCCGTTGGCATTCTTTGGACCAAGTTCGTCTCGTTCTACCATCTTCGTCCTCCCATTTGATCCGTTGGCATTCTTTGGACGAAGTTCGTATCGTTCGTCCTTTTTGGTCCTCCCATTTGATCCGTTGTTATTCTTTGGACCAAGTTCGTCTCGTTCGTCCATTTTCGTCTTCCCATTTGATCCATAGGCCTTCTTTGGACCAAGTTCTTCTCGTTCATCCATCTTCGTCCTCCCATTTGATCTGTTGGCATTCTTTGGACCAAGTTCGTCTCGTTCGTCCATCTTCGTCCTCCCATTTGATCCGTTGTTATTCTTTGGACCAAGTTCGTCTCGTTCGTCCATCTTCGTCCTCCCATTTGATCCTCAGGCCTTCTTTGGACCAAGTTCGTCTCGTTCGTCCATCTTCGTCCTCCCATTTGATCCGTAGGCCTTCTTTGGACCAAGTTCGTCTCGTTCGTCCCTCTACGTCCTCCCATTTGATCTGTAGGCCTTCTTTGGACCAAGTTCATCTCTTTCGTCCATCTTCGTCCTCCCATTTGATCCATAGGCCTTCTTTGGACCAAGTTCGTCTCGTTCGTCCCTCTTCGTCCTCCCATTTGATCCGTTGTTATTCTTTGGACCAAGTTCGTCTCGTTCGTCCATCTTTGTCCTCCCATTTGATCCGTTGGCATTCTTTGGACCAAGTTCCTCTCGTTCGTCCATCTTCGTCCTCCCATTTGATCCGTTGTTATTCTTTGGACCAAGTTCGTCTCGTTCATCCATCTTCGTCCTCCCATTTGATCCGTAGTCCTTCTTTGGACCAAGTTTGTCTCGTTCTACCATATTCGTCCTCCCATTTGATCCGTAGGCATTCTTTGGACCAAGTTCGTCTCGTTCATCCATCTTCGTCCTCCCATTTGATCCGTTGGCCTTCTTTGGACCAAGTTCGTCTCGTTCGTCCCTCTTCGTCCTCCCATTTGATCCGTAGGCCTTCTTTGGACTAAGTTCGTCTCGTTGTACCATCCTCGTCCTCCCATTTGATCCGTTGGCATTCTTTGGACGAAGTTCGTATCGTTCGTCCATCTTGGTCCTCCCATTTGATCCGTTGTTATTCTTTGGACCAAGTTCGTCTCGTTCGTCCATTTTCGTCCTCCCATTTGATCCATAGGCCTTCTTTGGACCAAGTTCTTCTCGTTCATCCATCTTCGTCCTCCCATTTGATCTGTTGTTATTCTTTGGACCAAGTTTGTCTCGTTCGTCCATCTTCGTCCTCCCATTTGATCCATAGGCCTTCTTTGGACCAAGTTCTTCTCGTTCGTCCATCTTCGTCCTCCCATTTGATCCGTTGGCATTCTTTGGACCAAGTTCGTCTCGTTCGTCCATCTTTGTGCTCCCATTTGATCCGTTGGCTTTCTTTGGGCCAAGTTCGTCTCGTTCGTCCATCTTCGTCCTCCCATTTGATCCGTTGGCATTCTTTGGACCAAGTTCGTCTCGTTGGTTCATCTTCGTCCTCCCATTTGATCCGTAGGCCTTCTTTGAACCAAGTTCGTCTCGTTCGTCCCTCTTCGTACTCCCATTTGATCCGTAGGCCTTCTTTAGACTAAGTTTGTCTCGTTCTACCATCTTCGTCCTCCCATTTGATCTGTTGGCATTCTTTGGACCAAGTTCGTCTCGTTCGTCCATCTTCGTCCTCCCATTTGATCCGTTGTTATTCTTTGGACCAAGTTCGTCTCGTTCGTCCATCTTCGTCCTCCCATTTGATCCACAGGCCTTCTTTGGACCAAGTTCGTCTCGTTCGTCCATCTTCGTCCTCCCATTTGATCCGTAGGCCTTCTTTGGACCAAGTTCGTCTCGTTCGTCCCTCTACGTCCTCCCATTTGATCTGTAGGCCTTCTTTGGACCATGTTCATCTCTTTCGTCCATCTTCGTCCATCTTCGTCCTCCCATTTGATCCATAGGCCTTCTTTGGACCAAGTTCGTCTCGTTCATCCCTCTTCGTCCTCCCATTTGATCCGTTGTTATTCTTGGGACCAAGTTCGTCTCGTTCGTCCATCTTTGTCCTCCCATTTGATCCGTTGGCATTCTTTGGACCAAGTTCCGCTCGTTCGTCCATCTTCGTCCTCCCATTTGATCCGTTGTTATTCTTTGGACCAAGTTCGTCTCGTTCGTCCATCTTCGTCCTCCCATTTGATCCGTAGTCCTTCTTTGGACCAAGTTTGTCTCGTTCTACCGTATTCGTCCTCCCATTTGATCTGTAGGCCTTCTTTGGACCAAGTTTGTCTCGTTCTACCATATTCGTCCTCCCATTTGATCCGTATGCATTCTTTGGACCAAGTTCGTCTCGTTCGTCCATCTTCGTCCTCCCATTTGATCCGTTGTTATTCTTTGGACCAAGTTCGTCTCGTTCGTCCCTCTTCGTCCTCCCATTTGATCCGTAGGCCTTCTTTGGACTAAGTTCGTCTCGTTGTACCATCCTCGTCCTCCCATTTGATCCGTTGGCATTCTTTGGACGAAGTTCGTATCGTTCGTCCATCTTGGTCCTCCCATTTGATCCGTAGGCCTTCTTTGGACCAAGTTCGTCTCGTTCGTCCCTCTACGTCCTCCCATTTGATCTGTAGGCCTTCTTTGGACCATGTTCATCTCTTTCGTCCATCTTCGTCCATCTTCGTCCTCCCATTTGATCCATAGGCCTTCTTTGGACCAAGTTCGTCTCGTTCATCCCTCTTCGTCCTCCCATTTGATCCGTTGTTATTCTTGGGACCAAGTTCGTCTCGTTCGTCCATCTTTGTCCTCCCATTTGATCCGTTGGCATTCTTTGGACCAAGTTCCGCTCGTTCGTCCATCTTCGTCCTCCCATTTGATCCGTTGTTATTCTTTGGACCAAGTTCGTCTCGTTCGTCCATCTTCGTCCTCCCATTTGATCCGTAGTCCTTCTTTGGACCAAGTTTGTCTCGTTCTACCGTATTCGTCCTCCCATTTGATCCGTAGGCCTTCTTTGGACCAAGTTTGTCTCGTTCTACCATATTCGTCCTCCCATTTGATCCGTATGCATTCTTTGGACCAAGTTCGTCTCGTTCGTCCATCTTCGTCCTCCCATTTGATCCGTTGTTATTCTTTGGACCAAGTTCGTCTCGTTCGTCCCTCTTCGTCCTCCCATTTGATCCGTAGGCCTTCTTTGGACTAAGTTCGTCTCGTTGTACCATCCTCGTCCTCCCATTTGATCCGTTGGCATTCTTTGGACGAAGTTCGTATCGTTCGTCCATCTTGGTCCTCCCATTTGATCCGTTGTTATTCTTTGGACCAAGTTCGTCTCGTTCGTCCATTTTCGTCCTCCCATTTGATCCATAGGCCTTCTTTGGACCAAGTTCTTCTCGTTCATCCATCTTCGTCCTCCCATTTGATCCGTTGTTATTCTTTGGACCAAGTTTGTCTCGTTCGTCCATCTTCGTCCTCCCATTTGATCCATAGGCCTTCTTTGGACCAAGTTCTTCTCGTTCGTCCATCTTCGTCCTCCCATTTGATCCGTTGGCATTCTTTGGACCAAGTTCGTCTCGTTCTACCATCTTCGTCCTCCCATTTGATCCGTTGGCATTCTTTGGACGAAGTTCGTATCGTTCGTCCTTCTTGGTCCTCCCATTTGATCCGTTGTTATTCTTTGGACCAAGTTCGTCTCGTTCGTCCATTTTCGTCCTCCCATTTGATCCATAGGCCTTCTTTGGACCAAGTTCTTCTCGTTCATCCATCTTCGTCCTCCCATTTGATCTGTTGGCATTCTTTGGACCAAGTTCGTCTCGTTCGTCCATCTTCGTCCTCCCATTTGATCCGTTGTTATTCTTTGGACCAAGTTCGTCTCGTTCGTCCATCTTCGTCCTCCCATTTGATCCTCAGGCCTTCTTTGGACCAAGTTCGTCTCGTTCGTCCATCTTCGTCCTCCCATTTGATCCGTAGGCCTTCTTTGGACCAAGTTCGTCTCGTTCGTCCCTCTACGTCCTCCCATTTGATCTGTAGGCCTTCTTTGGACCAAGTTCATCTCTTTCGTCCATCTTCGTCCTCCCATTTGATCCATAGGCCTTCTTTGGACCAAGTTCGTCTCGTTCGTCCCTCTTCGTCCTCCCATTTGATCCGTTGTTATTCTTTGGACCAAGTTCGTCTCGTTCGTCCATCTTTGTCCTCCCATTTGATCCGTTGGCATTCTTTGGACCAAGTTCCTCTCGTTCGTCCATCTTCGTCCTCCCATTTGATCCGTTGTTATTCTTTGGACCAAGTTCGTCTCGTTCGTCCATCTTCGTCCTCCCATTTGATCCGTAGTCCTTCTTTGGACCAAGTTTGTCTCGTTCTACCATATTCGTCCTCCCATTTGATCCGTAGGCATTCTTTGGACCAAGTTCATCTCGTTCATCCATCTTCGTCCTCCCATTTGATCCGTTGGCCTTCTTTGGACCAAGTTCGTCTCGTTCGTCCCTCTTCGTCCTCCCATTTGATTCGTAGGCCTTCTTTGGACTAAGTTCGTCTCGTTGTACCATCCTCGTCCTCCCATTTGATCCGTTGGCATTCTTTGGACGAAGTTCGTATCGTTCGTCCATCTTGGTCCTCCCATTTGATCCCTTGTTATTCTTTGGACCAAATTCGTCTCGTTCGTCCATTTTCGTCCTCCCATTTGATCCATAGGCCTTCTTTGGACCAAGTTCTTCTCGTTCATCCATCTTCGTCCTCCCATTTGATCCGTTGTTATTCTTTGGACCAAGTTTGTCTCGTTCGTCCATCTTCGTCCTCCCATTTGATCCACAGGCCTTCTTTGGACCAAGTTCGTCTCGTTCGTCCATCTTCGTCCTCCCATTTGATCCGTAGGCCTTCTTTGGACCAAGTTCGTCTCGTTCGTCCCTCTACGTCCTCCCATTTGATCTGTAGGCCTTCTTTGGACCAAGTTCATCTCTTTCATCCATCTTCGTCCTCCCATTTGATCCATAGGCCTTCTTTGGACCAAGTTCGTCTCGTTCGCCCATCTTTGTCCTCCCATTTGATCCGTTGGCATTCTTTGGACCAAGTTCGTCTCGTTCGTCCATCTTTGTCCTCCCATTTGATCCATTGGCATTCATTGGACCAAGTTCGTCTCGTTCATCCATCTTCGTCCTCCATTTTGATCCTTGGCATTCTTTGGACCAAGTTCGTCTCGTTCGTCCATCTTCGTCCTCCCATTTAATCCGTAAGCCTTCTTTGGACCAAGTTCGTCTCGTTCGTCCCTCTTCGTCCTCCCATTTGATCCGTAGGCCTTCTTTGGACGAAGTTCGTCTCGTTCGTCCATCTTCGTCCTCCCATTTGATCCGTAGGCCTTCTCTGGACCAAGTTCGTCTCGTTCGTCCCTCTACGTCCTCCCATTTGATCTGTAGGCCTTCTTTGGACCAAGTTCATCTCTTTCGTCCATCTTCGTCCTCCCATTTGATCCATAGGCCTTCTTTGGACCAAGTTCGTCTCGTTCGCCCATCTTTGTCCTCCCATTTGATCCGTTGGCATTCTTTGGACCAAGTTCGTCTCGTTCGTCCATCTTTGTCCTCCCATTTGATCCATTGGCATTCATTGGACCATGTTCGTCTCGTTCATCCATCTTCGTCCTCCATTTTGATCCTGGGCATTCTTTGGACCAAGTTCGTCTCGTTCGTCCATCTTCGTCCTCCCATTTAATCCGTAAGCCTTCTTTGGACCAAGTTCGTCTCGTTCGTCCCTCTTCGTCCTCCCATTTGATCCGTAGGCCTTCTTTGGACGAAGTTCGTCTCGTTCGTCCATCTTCGTCCTCCCATTTGATCTGTTGGCATTCTTTGGTACAAGTTCATCTCGTTCGTCCATCTTCGTCCTCCCATTTGATCCGTTGTTATTCTTTGGACCAAGTTCGTCTCGTTCGTCCATCTTCGTCCTCCCATTTGATCCACAGGCCTTCTTTGGACCAAGTTCGTCTCGTTCGTCCATCTTCGTCCTCCCATTTGATCCGTAGGCCTTCTTTGGACCAAGTTCGTCTCGTTCGTCCCTCTACGTCCTCCCATTTGATCGATAGGCCTTCTTTGGACCAAGTTCATCTCTTTCGTCCATCTTCGTCCTCCCATTTGATCCATAGGCCTTCTTTGGACCAAGTTCGTCTCGTTCGCCCATCTTTGTCCTCCCATTTGATCCGTTGGCATTCTTTGGACCAAGTTCGTCTCGTTCGTCCATCTTTGTCCTCCCATTTGATCCTTGGCATTCTTTGGACCAAGTTCGTCTCGTTCGTCCATCTTCGTCCTCCCATTTAATCCGTAAGCCTTCTTTGGACCAAGTTCGTCTCGTTCGTCCATCTTCGTCCTCCCATTTGATCCATTGGCATTCTTTGGACCAAGTTCGTCTCGTTAGTCCATCTTCGTCCTCCCATTTGATCCGTAGGCCTTCTTTTGACTAAGTTCGTCTTGTTCTACCATCTTCGTCCTCCCATTTGATCGGTTGGCATTCTTTGGACCAAGTTCGTCTCGTTCGTCCATCTTCGTCCTCCCATTTGATCCGTAAGCCTTCTTTGGACCAACTTCGTCTCGTTCGTCCATCTTCGTCCTCCCATTTGATCCGTCGGCCTTCATTGGACCAAGTTCGTCTCGTTCGTCCCTCTTCGTCCTCCCATTTGATCCGTAGGCCTTCTTTAGACTAAGTTCGTCTCGTTCTACAATCTTCGTCCTCCCATTTGATCCGTAGGCCTTCTTTGGACCAAGTTCGTCTCGTTCATCCATCTTCGTCCTTCCATTTGATCTGTTGGCCTTCTTTGGACGAAGTTCATCTCGTTCGTCCATCTTTGTGCTCCCATTTGATCCGTTGGCATTCTTTGGACCAAGTTCGTCTCTTTCGTCCATCTTCGTCCTCCCATTTGATCCATAGGCCTTTTTGGACCAAGTTCTTCTCGTTCGTCCAACATTGTGCTCCCATTTGATCCGTTGGCATTCTTTGGACCAAGTTCGTTTCGTTCGTCCATCTTTGTCCTCCCATTTGATCCATTGGAATTCATTGGACCAAGTTCGTCTCGTTCATCCATCTTCGTCCTCCCATTTGATCCGTAGGCCTTCTCTGGACCAAGTTCGTCTCGTTCGTCCCTCTACGTCCTCCCATTTGATCTGTAGGCCTTCTTTGGACCAAGTTCATCTCTTTCGTCCATCTTCGTCCTCCCATTTGATCCGTAAGCCTTTTTTGGACGAAGTTCGTCTCGTTTGTCCCTCTACGTCCTCCCATTTGATTCGTAGGCCTTCTTTGGACGAAGGTCGTCTCGTTCGTCCATCTTCGTCCTCCCATTTCATCCATTGTTATTCTTTGGACCAAGTTCGTCTCGTTCGTCCATCTTTGTCCTCCCATTTGATCCTTGGCATTCTTTGGACCAAGTTCGTCTCGTTCGTCCATCTTCGTCCTCCCATTTAATCCGTAAGCCTTCTTTGGACCAAGTTCGTCTCGTTCGTCCATCTTCGTCCTCCCATTTGATCCATTGGCATTCTTTGGACCAAGTTCGTCTCGTTAGTCCATCTTCGTCCTCCCATTTGATCCGTAGGCCTTCTTTTGACTAAGTTCGTCTTGTTCTACCATCTTCGTCCTCCCATTTGATCGGTTGGCATTCTTTGGACCAAGTTCGTCTCGTTCGTCCATCTTCGTCCTCCCATTTGATCCGTAAGCCTTCTTTGGACCAACTTCGTCTCGTTCGTCCATCTTCGTCCTCCCATTTGATCCGTCGGCCTTCATTGGACCAAGTTCGTCTCGTTCGTCCCTCTTCGTCCTCCCATTTGATCCGTAGGCCTTCTTTAGACTAAGTTCGTCTCGTTCTACAATCTTCGTCCTCCCATTTGATCCGTAGGCCTTCTTTGGACCAAGTTCGTCTCGTTCATCCATCTTCGTCCTTCCATTTGATCTGTTGGCCTTCTTTGGACGAAGTTCATCTCGTTCGTCCATCTTTGTGCTCCCATTTGATCCGTTGGCATTCTTTGGACCAAGTTCGTCTCTTTCGTCCATCTTCGTCCTCCCATTTGATCCATAGGCCTTTTTGGACCAAGTTCTTCTCGTTCGTCCAACATTGTGCTCCCATTTGATCCGTTGGCATTCTTTGGACCAAGTTCGTTTCGTTCGTCCATCTTTGTCCTCCCATTTGATCCATTGGAATTCATTGGACCAAGTTCGTCTCGTTCATCCATCTTCGTCCTCCCATTTGATCCGTAGGCCTTCTCTGGACCAAGTTCGTCTCGTTCGTCCCTCTACGTCCTCCCATTTGATCTGTAGGCCTTCTTTGGACCAAGTTCATCTCTTTCGTCCATCTTCGTCCTCCCATTTGATCCGTAAGCCTTTTTTGGACGAAGTTCGTCTCGTTTGTCCCTCTACGTCCTCCCATTTGATTCGTAGGCCTTCTTTGGACGAAGGTCGTCTCGTTCGTCCATCTTCGTCCTCCCATTTCATCCATTGTTATTCTTTGGACCAAGTTCGTCTCGTTCGTCCATCTTTGTCCTCCCATTTGATCCGTTGGCCTTCTTCGGACCAAGTTCATCTCCTTCGTCCATCTTCATCCTCCCATTTGATCCGTTGGCCTTCTTCGGACTAAGTTCGTCTCGTTCTACCATCTTCGTCCTCCCATTTGATCCGTTGGCCTTCTTTGGACCAAGTTCTTCTCGTTCGTCCCTCTTTGTCCTCCCATTTGATCCGCTGTTATTCTTTGGACCAAGTTCGTCTCGTTCGTCCCTCTTCGTCGTCCCGTTTGATCAGTAGGCCTTCTTTGGACTAAGTTCGTCTCGTTGTACCATCCTCGTCCTCCCATTTGATCCGTTGGCATTCTTTGGACGAAGTTCGTATCGTTCGTCCATCTTGGTCCTCCCATTTGATCCGTTGTTATTCTTTGGACCAAGTTCGTCTCGTTCGTCCCTCTTCGTCCTCCCATTTGATCCGTTGTTATTCTTTGGACCAAGTTCGTCTCGCTCGTCCCTCTTCGTCCTCCCATTTGATCCGTAGGCCTTCTTTGGACTAAGTTCGTCTCGTTGTACCATCCTCGTCCTCCCATTTGATCCGTTGGCATTCTTTGGACGAAGTTCGTATCGTTCGTCCATCTTGGTCCTCCCATTTGATCCGTTGTTATTCTTTGGACCAAGTTCGTCTCGTTCGTCCATCTTCGTCCTCCCATTTGATCCGTTGTTATTCTTTGGACCAAGTTCGTCTCGTTCGTCCATCTTCATCCTCCGATTTGATCCGCTGTTATTCTTTGGACCAAGTTCGTCTCGTTCGTCCATCTTTGTCCTCCCATTTGATCCTTAGGCCAACTTTGGACCAAGTTCTTCTCGTTCGTCCATCTTCGTCCTCCCATTTGATCCAAGGGCATTCTTTGGACCAAGTTCGTCTCGTTCGTCCCTCTTCGTCCTCCCATTTGATCCGTTGTTATTCTTTGGACCAAGTTCGTCTCGTTCGTCCATCTTTGTCCTCCCATTTGATCCTTAGGCCAACTTTGGACCAAGTTCTTCTCGTTCGTCCATCTTCGTCCTCCCATTTGATCCAAGGGCATTCTTTGGACCAAGTTCGTCTCGTTCGTCCCTCTTCGTCCTCCCATTTGGTCCGTAGGCCTTCTTTGGACTAAGTTCGTCTCGTTGTACCATCCTCGTCCTCCCATTTGATCCGTTGGCATTCTTTGGACGAAGTTCGTATCGTTCGTCCATCTTGGTCCTCCCATTTGATCCGTTGTTATTCTTTGGACCAAGTTCGTCTCGTTCGTCCCTCTTCGTCCTCCCATTTGATCCGTTGTTATTCTTTGGACCAAGTTCGTCTCGTTCGTCCATCTTCGTCCTCCCATTTGATCCGTTGTTATTCTTTGGACCAAGTTCGTCTCGTTCGTCCATCTTTGTCCTCCCATTTGATCCGTTGGCCTTCTTCGGACCAAGTTCATCTCCTTCGTCCATCTTCATCCTCCCATTTGATCCGTTGGCCTTCTTCGGACTAAGTTCGTCTCGTTCTACCATCTTCGTCCTCCCATTTGATCCGTTGGCCTTCTTTGGACCAAGTTCTTCTCGTTCGTCCGTCTTCGTCCTCCCATTTGATCCGTTGTTATTCTTTGGACCAAATTTCGTCTCGTTCGTCCCTCTTTGTCCTCCCATTTGATCCGTTGTTATTCTTTGGACCATGTTCGTCTCGTTCGTCCCTCTTCGTCGTCCCATTTGATCCGTAGGCCTTCTTTGGACTAAGTTCGTCTCGTTGTACCATCCTCGTCCTCCCATTTGATCCGTTGGCATTCTTTGGACGAAGTTCGTATCGTTCGTCCATCTTGGTCCTCCCATTTGATCCGTTGTTATTCTTTGGACCAAGTTCGTCTCGTTCGTCCCTCTTCGTCCTCCCATTTGATCCGTTGTTATTCTTTGGACCAAGTTCGTCTCGCTCGTCCCTCTTCGTCCTCCCATTTGATCCGTAGGCCTTCTTTGGACTAAGTTCGTCTCGTTGTACCATCCTCGTCCTCCCATTTGATCCGTTGGCATTCTTTGGACGAAGTTCGTATCGTTCGTCCATCTTGGTCCTCCCATTTGATCCGTTGTTATTCTTTGGACCAAGTTCGTCTCGTTCGTCCATCTTCGTCCTCCCATTTGATCCGTTGTTATTCTTTGGACCAAGTTCGTCTCGTTCGTCCATCTTCATCCTCCGATTTGATCCGCTGTTATTCTTTGGACCAAGTTCGTCTCGTTCGTCCATCTTTGTCTTCCCATTTGATCCTTAGGCCAACTTTGGACCAAGTTCTTCTCGTTCGTCCATCTTCGTCCTCCCATTTGATCCAAGGGCATTCTTTGGACCAAGTTCGTCTCGTTCGTCCCTCTTCGTCCTCCCATTTGATCCGTTGTTATTCTTTGGACCAAGTTCGTCTCGTTCGTCCATCTTTGTCCTCCCATTTGATCCTTAGGCCAACTTTGGACCAAGTTCTTCTCGTTCGTCCATCTTCGTCCTCCCATTTGATCCAAGGGCATTCTTTGGACCAAGTTCGTCTCGTTCGTCCCTCTTCGTCCTCCCATTTGATCCGTAGGCCTTCTTTGGACTAAGTTCGTCTCGTTGTACCATCCTCGTCCTCCCCATTTGATCCGTTGGCATTCTTTGGACGAAGTTCGTATCGTTCGTCCATCTTGGTCCTCCCATTTGATCCGTTGTTATTCTTTGGACCAAGTTCGTCTCGTTCGTCCCTCTTCGTCCTCCCATTTGATCCGTTGTTATTCTTTGGACCAAGTTCGTCTCGTTCGTCCATCTTCGTCCTCCCATTTGATCCGTTGTTATTCTTTGGACCAAGTTCATCTCGTTCGTCCATCTTCGTCCTCCCATTTGATCCGTAGGCCTTCTTTGGACCAAGTTTGTCTCGTTCTACCATATTCGTCCTCCCATTTGATCTGTAGGCCTTCTTTGGACCAATTTCGTCTCGTTCGTCCATCTTCGTCCTCCCATTTGATCCGTTGGCCTTCTTTGGACCAAGTTCATCTCGTTCGTCCCTCTTCGTCCTCCCATTTGTTCCGTAGGCCTTCTTTGGACTAAGTTCGTCTCGTTCGTCAATCTTCGTCCTCCCATTTGATCTGTTGGCATTCTTTGGTACAAGTTCGTCTCGTTCGTCCATCTTCGTCCTCCCATTTGGTCCATTGTTATTCTTTGGACCAAGTTCGTCTCGTTCGTCCATCTTTGTCCTCCCATTTGATCCGTTGGCCTTCTTCGGACCAAGTTCGTCTCGTTCGTCCATCTTCGTCCTCCCATTTGATCCGTTGGCCTTTTTCGGACTAAGTTCGTCTCGTTCTACCATCTTCGTCGTCCCATTTGATCCGTTGGCATTCTTTGGACCATGTTCGTATCGTTCGTCCATCTTGGTCCTCCCATTTGATCCGTTGTTATTCTTTGGACCAAGTTCATCTCGTTCGTCCATCTTCGTCCTCCCATTTGATCCATTGGCATTCTTTGGACCAAGTTCGTCTCGTTCGTCCATCTTCGTCCTCCCATTTGATCCGTAGGCCTTCTTTTGACTAAGTTCGTCTTGTTCTACCATCTTCGTCCTCCCATTTGATCGGTTGGCATTCTTTGGACCAAGTTCGTCTCGTTCGTCCATCTTCGTCCTCCCATTTGATCCGTAAGCCTTCTTTGGACCAACTTCGTCTCGTTCGTCCATCTTCGTCCTCCCATTTGATCCGTCGGCCTTCATTGGACCAAGTTCGTCTCGTTCGTCCCTCTTCGTCCTCCCATTTGATCCGTAGGCCTTCTTTAGACTAAGTTCGTCTCGTTCTATAATCTTCGTCCTCCCATTTGATCCGTAGGCCTTCTTTGGACCAAGTTCGTCTCGTTCATCCATCTTCGTCCTTCCATTTGATCCGTAGGCCTTCTTTGGACGAAGTTCGTCTCGTTCGTCCATCTTTGTGCTCCCATTTGATCCGTTGGCATTCTTTGGACCAAGTTCGTCTCGTTCGTCCATCTTCGTCCTCCCATTTGATCCCTAGGCCTGCTTTTGACCAAGTTCGTCTCTTTCGTCCATCTTCGTCCTCCCATTTGATCCATAGGCCTTTTTGGACCAAGTTCTTCTCGTTCGTCCAACTTTGTGCTCCCATTTGATCCGTTGGCATTCTTTGGACCAAGTTCGTCTCGTTCGTCCATCTTTGTCCTCCCATTTGATCCATTGGAATTCATTGGACCAAGTTCGTCTCGTTCATCCATCTTCGTCCTCCATTTTGATCCTTCGCATTCTTTGGACGAAGTTCGTCTCGTTTGTCCCTCTTCGTCCTCCCATTTGATTCGTAGGCCTTCTTTGGACGAAGTTCGTCTCGTTCGTCCATCTTCGTCTTCCCATTTGATCTGTTGGCATTCTTTGGTACAAGTTCGTCTCGTTCGTCCATCTTCGTCCTCCCATTTCATCCATTGTTATTCTTTGGACCAAGTTTGTCTCGTTCGTCCATCTTTGTCCTCCCATTTGATCCGTTGGCCTTCTTCGGACCAAGTTCATCTCCTTCGTCCATCTTCATCCTCCCATTTGATCCGTTGGCCTTCTTCGGACTAAGTTCGTCTCGTTCTACCATCTTCGTCCTCCCATTTGATCCGTTGGCCTTCTTTGGACCAAGTTCTTCTCGTTCGTCCGTCTTCGTCCTCCCATTTGATCCGTTGTTATTCTTTGGACCAAGTTCGTCTCGTTCGTCCATCTTTGTCCTCCCATTTGATCCGCTGTTATTCTTTGGACCAAGTTCATCTCGTTCGTCCCTCTTCGTCCTCCCATTTGATCCGTTGTTATTCTTTGGACCAAGTTCGTCTCGCTTGTCCCTCTTCGTCCTCCCATTTGATCCGTAGGCCTTCTTTGGACTAAGTTCGTCTCGTTGTACCATCCTCGTCCTCCCATTTGATCCGTTGGCATTCTTTGGACGAAGTTCGTGTCGTTCGTCCATCTTGGTCCTCCCATTTGATCCGTTGTTATTCTTTGGACCAAGTTCGTCTCGTTCGTCCATCTTCGTCCTCCCATTTGATCCGTTGTTATTCTTTGGACCAAGTTCGTCTCTTTCGTCCATCTTCATCCTCCGATTTGATCCGGTGTTATTCTTTGGACCAAGTTCGTCTCGTTCGTCCATCTTTGTCCTCCCATTTGATCCTTAGGCCAACTTTGGACCAAGTTCTTCTCGTTCGTCCATCTTCGTCCTCCCATTTGATCCAAGGGCATTCTTTGGACCAAGTTCGTCTCGTTCGTCCCTCTTCGTCCTCCCATTTGATCCGTTGTTATTCTTTGGACCAAGTTCGTCTCGTTCGTCCATCTTTGTCCTCCCATTTGATCCTTAGGCCAACTTTGGACCAAGTTCTTCTCGTTCGTCCATCTTCGTCCTCCCATTTGATCCAAGGGCATTCTTTGGACCAAGTTCGTCTCGTTCGTCCCTCTTCGTCCTCCCATTTGATCCGTAGGCCTTCTTTGGACTAAGTTCGTCTCGTTGTACCATCCTCGTCCTCCCATTTGATCCGTTGGCATTCTTTGGACGAAGTTCGTATCGTTCGTCCATCTTGGTCCTCCCATTTGATCCGTTGTTATTCTTTGGACCAAGTTCGTCTCGTTCGTCCCTCTTCGTCCTCCCATTTGATCCGTTGTTATTCTTTGGACCAAGTTCGTCTCGTTCGTCCCTCTTCATCCTCCCATTTGATCCGTTGTTATTCTTTGGACCAAGTTCGTCTCGCTCGTCCCTCTTCGTCCTCCCATTTGATCCGTTGGCATTCTTTGGACGAAGTTCGTATCGTTCGTCCATCTTGGTCCTCCCATTTGATCCGTTGTTATTCTTTGGACCAAGTTCGTCTCGTTCGTCCCTCTTCGTCCTCCCATTTGATCCGTTGTTATTCTTTGGACCAAGTTCGTCTCGCTTGTCCCTCTTCGTCCTCCCATTTGATCCGTAGGCCTTCTTTGGACTAAGTTCGTCTCGTTGTACCATCCTCGTCCTCCCATTTGATCCGTTGGCATTCTTTGGACGAAGTTCGTATCGTTCGTCCATCTTGGTCCTCCCATTTGATCCGTTGTTATTCTTTGGACCAAGTTCGTCTCGTTCGTCCCTCTTCGTCCTCCCATTTGATCCGTTGTTATTCTTTGGACCAAGTTCGTCTCGCTTGTCCCTCTTCGTCCTCCCATTTGATCCGTAGGCCTTCTTTGGACTAAGTTCGTCTCGTTGTACCATCCTCGTCCTCCCATTTGATCCGTTGGCATTCTTTGGACGAAGTTCGTATCGTTCGTCCATCTTGGTCCTCCCATTTGATCCGTTGTTATTCTTTGGACCAAGTTCGTCTCGTTCGTCCATCTTCGTCCTCCCATTTGATCCGTTGTTATTCTTTGGACCAAGTTCGTCTCGTTCGTCCATCTTCATCCTCCGATTTGATCCGGTGTTATTCTTTGGACCAAGTTCGTCTCGTTCGTCCATCTTTGTCCTCCCATTTGATCCTTAGGCCAACTTTGGACCAAGTTCTTCTCGTTCGTCCATCTTCGTCCTCCCATTTGATCCAAGGGCATTCTTTGGACCAAGTTCGTCTCGTTCGTCCCTCTTCGTCCTCCCATTTGATCCGTTGTTATTCTTTGGACCAAGTTCGTCTCGTTCGTCCATCTTTGTCCTCCCATTTGATCCTTAGGCCAACTTTGGACCAAGTTCTTCTCGTTCGTCCATCTTCGTCCTCCCATTTGATCCAAGGGCATTCTTTGGACCAAGTTCGTCTCGTTCGTCCCTCTTCGTCCTCCCATTTGATCCGTAGGCCTTCTTTGGACTAAGTTCGTCTCGTTGTACCATCCTCGTCCTCCCATTTGATCCGTTGGCATTCTTTGGACGAAGTTCGTATCGTTCGTCCATCTTGGTCCTCCCATTTGATCCGTTGTTATTCTTTGGACCAAGTTCGTCTCGTTCGTCCCTCTTCGTCCTCCCATTTGATCCGTTGTTATTCTTTGGACCAAGTTCGTCTCGTTCGTCCCTCTTCGTCCTCCCATTTGATCCGTTGTTATTCTTTGGACCAAGTTCGTCTCGCTCGTCCCTCTTCGTCCTCCCATTTGATCCGTTGGCATTCTTTGGACGAAGTTCGTATCGTTCGTCCATCTTGGTCCTCCCATTTGATCCGTTGTTATTCTTTGGACCAAGTTCGTCTCGTTCGTCCATCTTCGTCCTCCCATTTGATCCGGTGTTATTCTTTGGACCAAGTTCGTCTCGTTCTTCCATCTTCATCCTCCGATTTGATCCGCTGTTATTCTTTGGACCAAGTTCGTCTCGTTCGTCCATCTTTGTCCTCCCATTTGATCCTTAGGCCAACTTTGGACCAAGTTCTTCTCGTTCGTCCATCTTCGTCCTCCCATTTGATCCAAGGGCATTCTTTGGACCAAGTTGGTCTCGTTCTTCCTCTTCGTCCTCCCATTTGATCCGTTGTTATTCTTTGGACCAAGTTCGTCTCGTTCGTCCATCTTTGTCCTCCCATTTGATCCTTAGGCCAACTTTGGACCAAGTTCTTCTCGTTCGTCCATCTTCGTACTCCCATTTGATCCAAGGGCATTCTTTGGACCAAGTTCGTCTCGTTCGTCCCTCTTCGTCCTCCCATTTGATCCGTTGTTATTCTTTGGACCAAGTTCGTCTCATTCGTCCATCTTTGTCCTCCCATTTGATCCTTAGGCCAACTTTGGACCAAGTTCTTCTCGTTCGTCCGT
Organism: Glycyrrhiza uralensis; assembly: GCA_030159175.1. Lineage (NCBI taxonomy): Eukaryota > Viridiplantae > Streptophyta > Magnoliopsida > Fabales > Fabaceae > Glycyrrhiza > Glycyrrhiza uralensis. The sequence goes on along the minus strand of BRZY01000021.1, from coordinate 80,274 downwards.
CTTCGTCCTCCCATTTGATCCGTAGGCCTTCTTTGGACCAATTTCGTCTCGTTCGTCCATCTTCGTCCTCCCATTTGATCCGTTGGCCTTCTTTGGACCAAGTTCATCTCGTTCGTCCCTCTTCGTCCTCCCATTTGATCCGTAGGCCTTCTTTGGACAAAGTTCGTCTCGTTGTACCATCCTCGTCCTCCCATTTGATCCGTTGGCATTCTTTGGACGAAGTTCGTATCGTTCGTCCATCTTAGTCCTCCCATTTGATCCGTTGTTATTCTTTGGACCAAGTTCGTCTCGTTCGTCCATTTTCGTCCTCCTATTTGATCCATAGGCCTTCTTTGGACCAAGTTCTTCTCGTTCGTCCATCTTCGTCCTCCCATTTGATCCAAGGGCATTCTTTGGACCAAGTTCGTCTCGTTCGTCCCTCTTCGTCCTCCCATTTGATCCGTAGGCCTTCTTTGGACTAAGTTCGTCTCGTTGTACCATCCTCGTCCTCCCATTTGATCCGTTGGCATTCTTTGGACGAAGTTCGTATCGTTCGTCCATCTTGGTCCTCCCATTTGATCCGTTGTTATTCTTTGGACCAAGTTCGTCTCGTTCGTCCCTCTTCGTCCTCCCATTTGATCCGTTGTTATTCTTTGGACCAAGTTCGTCTCGTTCGTCCCTCTTCGTCCTCCCATTTGATCCGTTGTTATTCTTTGGACCAAGTTCGTCTCGTTCGTCCATCTTTGTCCTCCCATTTGATCCTTAGGCCAACTTTGGACCAAGTTCTTCTCGTTCGTCCATCTTCGTCCTCCCATTTGATCCAAGGGCATTCTTTGGACCAAGTTCGTCTCGTTCGTCCCTCTTCGTCCTCCCATTTGATCCGTAGGCCTTCTTTGGACTAAGTTCGTCTCGTTGTACCATCCTCGTCCTCCCTTTTGATCCGTTGGCATTCTTTGGACGAAGTTCGTATCGTTCGTCCATCTTGGTCCTCCCATTTGATCCGTTGTTATTCTTTGGACCAAGTTCGTCTCGGTCGTCCCTCTTCGTCCTCCCATTTGATCCGTTGTTATTCTTTGGACCAAGTTCGTCTCGCTCGTCCCTCTTCGTCCTCCCATTTGATCCGTAGGCCTTCTTTGGACTAAGTTCGTCTCGTTGTACCATCCTCGTCCTCCCATTTGATCCGTTGGCATTCTTTGGACGAAGTTCGTATCGTTCGGTCATCTTGGTCCTCCCATTTGATCCGTTGTTATTCTTTGGACCAAGTTCGTCTCGTTCGTCCATCTTCGTCCTCCCATTTGATCCGTTGTTATTCTTTGGACCAAGTTCGTCTCGTTCGTCCATCTTCCTCCTCCGATTTGATCCGCTGTTATTCTTTGGACCAAGTTCGTCTCGTTCGTCCATCTTTGTCCTCCCATTTGATCCTTAGGCCAACTTTGGACCAAGTTCTTCTCGTTCGTCCATCTTCGTCCTCCCATTTGATCCAAGGGCATTCTTTGGACCAAGTTCGTCTCGTTCGTCCCTCTTCGTCCTCCCATTTGATCCGTTGTTATTCTTTGGACCAAGTTCGTCTCGTTCGTCCATCTTTGTCCTCCCATTTGATCCTTAGGCCAACTTTGGACCAAGTTCTTCTCGTTCGTCCATCTTCGTCCTCCCATTTGATCCAAGGGCATTCTTTGGACCAAGTTCGTCTCGTTCGTCCCTCTTCGTCCTCCCATTTGATCCGTAGGCCTTCTTTGGACTAAGTTCGTCTCGTTGTACCATCCTCGTCCTCCCATTTGATCCGTTGACATTCTTTGGACGAAGTTCGTATCGTTCGTCCATCTTGGTCCTCCCATTTGATCCGTTGTTATTCTTTGGACCAAGTTCGTCTCGTTCGTCCCTCTTCGTCCTCCCATTTGATCCGTTGTTATTCTTTGGACCAAGTTCGTCTCGTTCGTCCCTCTTCGTCCTACCATTTGATCCGTTGTTATTCTTTGGACCAAGTTCGTCTCGCTCGTCCCTCTTCGTCCTCCCATTTGATCCGTTGGCATTCTTTGGACGAAGTCGTATCGTTCGTCCATCTTGGTCCTCCCATTTGATCCGTTGTTATTCTTTGGACCAAGTTCGTCTCGTTCGTCCCTCTTCGTCCTCCCATTTGATCCATTGTTATTCTTTGGACCAAGTTCGTCTCGTTCGTCCATCTTTGTCCTCCCATTTGATCCTTAGGCCAACTTTGGACCAAGTTTTTCTCGTTCGTCCATCTTCGTCCTCCCATTTGATCCGTAGGCCTTCTTTGGACCAATTTCGTCTCGTTCGTCCATCTTTGTCCTCCCATTTGATCCGTTGGCCTTCTTTGGACCAAGTTCATCTCGTTCGTCCCTCTTCGTCCTCCCATTTGATCCGTAGGCCTTCTTTGGACTAAGTTCGTCTCGTTGTACCATCCTCGTCCTCCCATTTGATCCGTTGGCATTCTTTGGACGAAGTTCGTATCGTTCGTCCATCTTGGTCCTCCCATTTGATCCGTTGTTATTCTTTGGACCAAGTTCGTCTCGTTCGTCCATTTTCGTCCTCCCATTTGATTCATAGGCCTTCTTTGGACCAAGTTCTTCTCGTTCCTCCATCTTCGTCCTTCCATTTGATCCGTTGTTATTCTTTGGACCAAGTTTGTCTCGTTCATCCATCTTCGTCCTCCCATTTGATCCATAGGCCTTCTTTGGACCAAGTTCTTCTCGTTCGTCCATCTTCGTCCTCCCATTTGATCCGTTGGCATTCTTTGGACCAAGTTCGTCTCGTTCGTCCATCTTTGTGCTCCCATTTGATCCGTTGTTATTCTTTGGACCAAGTTCGTCTCGTTCGTCCATCTTTGTCCTCCCATTTGATTCATAGGCCTTCTTTGGACCAAGTTCTTCTCGTTCCTCCATCTTCGTCCTTCCATTTGATCCGTTGTTATTCTTTGGACCAAGTTTGTCTCGTTCATCCATCTTCGTCCTCCCATTTGATCCGTTGGCTTTCTTTGGGCCAAGTTCGTCTCGTTCGTCCATCTTCGTCCACCCATTTGATCCGTTGGCATTCTTTGGACCATGTTCGTCTCGTTCGTCCATCTTCGTCCTCCCATTTGATCCAAGGGCATTCTTTGGACCAAGTTCGTCTCGTTCGTCCCTCTTCGTCCTCCCATTTGATCCGTTGTTATTCTTTGGACCAAGTTCGTCTCGTTCGTCCATCTTTGTCCTCCCATTTGATCCTTAGGCCAACTTTGGACCAAGTTCTTCTCGTTCATCCATCTTCGTCCTCCCATTTGATCCAAGGGCATTCTTTGGACCAAGTTCGTCTCGTTCGTCCCTCTTCGTCCTCCCATTTCATCCGTAGGCCTTCTTTGGACTAAGTTCGTCTCGTTGTACCATCCTCGTCCTCCCATTTGATCCGTTGGCATTCTTTGGACGAAGTTCGTATCGTTCGTCCATCTTGGTCCTCCCATTTGATCCGTTGTTATTCTTTGGACCAAGTTCGTCTCGTTCGTCCCTCTTCGTCCTCCCATTTGATCCGTTGTTATTCTTTGGACCAAGTTCGTCTCGCTCGTCCCTCTTCGTCCTGCCATTTGATCCGTAGGCCTTCTTTGGACTAAGTTCGTCTCGTTGTACCATCCTCGTCCTCCCATTTGATCCGTTGGCATTCTTTGGACGAAGTTCGTATCGTTCGTCCATCTTGGTCCTCCCATTTGATCCGTTGTTATTCTTTGGACCAAGTTCGTCTCGTTCGTCCATCTTCGTCCTCCCATTTGATCCGTTGTTATTCTTTGGACCAAGTTCGTCTCGTTCGTCCATCTTCATCCTCCGATTTGATCCGCTGTTATTCTTTGGACCAAGTTCGTCTCGTTCGTCCATCTTTGTCCTCCCATTTGATCCTTTGGCCAACTTTGGACCAAGTTCTTCTCGTTCGTCCATCTTCGTCCTCCCATTTGATCCAAGGGCATTCTTTGGACCAAGTTCGTCTCGTTCGTCCCTCTTCGTCCTCCCATTTGATCCGTTGTTATTCTTTGGACCAAGTTCGTCTCGTTCGTCTATCTTTGTCCTCCCATTTGATCCTTAGGCCAACTTTGGACCAAGTTCTTCTCGTTCGTCCATCTTCGTCCTCCCATTTGATCCGTAGGCCTTCTTTGGACCAATTTCGTCTCGTTCGTCCATCTTCGTCCTCCCATTTGATCCGTTGGCCTTCTTTGGACCAAGTTCATCTCGTTCGTCCCTCTTCGTCCTCCCATTTGATCCGTAGGCCTTCTTTGGGCTAAGTTCGTCTCGTTGTACCATCCTCGTCCTCCCATTTGATCCGTTGGCATTCTTTGGACGAAGTTCGTATCGTTCGTCCATCTTGGTCCTCCTATTTGATCCGTTGTTATTCTTTGGACCAAGTTCGTCTCGTTCGTCCATTTTCGTCCTCCCATTTGATTCATAGGCCTTCTTTGGACCAAGTTCTTCTCGTTCCTCCATCTTCGTTCTTCCATTTGATCCGTTGTTATTCTTTGGACCAAGTTTGTCTCGTTCATCCATCTTCGTCCTCCCATTTGATCCATAGGCCTTCTTTGGACCAAGTTCTTCTCGTTCGTCCATCTTCGTCCTCCCATTTGATCCGTTGGCATTCTTTGGACCAAGTTCGTCTCGTTCGTCCATCTTTGTGCTCCCATTTGATCCGTTGGCTTTCTTTGGGCCAAGTTCGTCTCGTTCGTCCATCATCGTCCACCCATTTGATCCGTTGGCATTCTTTGGACCATGTTCGTCTCGTTCGTCCATCTTCGTCCTCCCTTTTGATCCGTAGGCCTTCTTTGGACCAAGTTCGTCTCGTTTGTACCTCTTCGTCCTCCCATTTGATCCGTAGGCCTTTTTTTGACTAAGTTCATCTCGTTCTACCATCTTCGTCCTCCCATTTGATCTGGTTGCATTCTTTGGACCAAGTTCGTCTCGTTCGTCCATCTTCGTCCTCCCATTTGATCCGTTGTTATTCTTTGGACCAAGTTCGTCTCGTTCGTCCTTCTTCGTCCTCCCATTTGATCCGTTGTTATTCTTTGGACCAAGTTCGTCTCGTTCGTCCATCTTCGTCCTCCCATTTGATCCGTAGGCCTTCTTTGGACCAAGTTTGTCTCGTTCTACCATATTCGTCCTCCCATTTGATCCGTAGGCCTTCTTTGGACCAATTTCGTCTCGTTCGTCCATCTTCGTCCTCCCATTTGATTCGTTGGCCTTCTTTCGACCAAGTTCATCTCGTTCGTCCCTCTTCGTCCTCCCATTTGATCCGTAGGCCTTCTTTGGACTAAGTTCGTCTCGTTGTACCATCCTCGTCCTCCCATTTGATCCGTTGGCATTCTTTGGACGAAGTTCGTATCGTTCGTCCATCTTGGTCCTCCCATTTGATCCGTTGTTATTCTTTGGACCATAGGCCTTCTTTGGACCAAGTTCTTCTCGTTCCTCCATCTTCGTCCTTCCATTTGATCCGTTGTTATTCTTTGGACCTAGTTTGTCTCGTTCGTCCATCTTCGTCCTCCCATTTGATCCATAGGCCTTCTTTGGACCAAGTTCTTCTCGTTCGTCCATCTTCGTCCTCCCATTTGATCCGTTGGCATTCTTTGGACCAAGTTCGTCTCGTTCGTCCATCTTTGTGCTCCCATTTGATCCGTTGGCTTTCTTTGGGCCAAGTTCGTCTCGTTCGTCCATCATCGTCCACCCATTTGATCCGTTGGCATTCTTTGGACCATGTTCATCTCGTTCGTCCATCTTCGTCCTCCCTTTTGATCCGTAGGCCTTCTTTGGACCTAGTTCGTCTCGTTTGTCCATCTTCGTCCTCCCATTTGATCCGTAGGACTTTTTTTGACTAAGTTCGTCTCGTTCTACCATCTTCGTCCTCCCATTTGATCCACAGGCCTTCTTTGGACCAAGTTCGTCACGTTCGTCCATCTTCGTCCTCCCATTTGATCCGTAGGCCTTCTTTGGACCAAGTTCGTCTCGTTCGTCCCTCTACGTTCTCCCATTTGATCTGTAGGCCTTCTTTCGACGAAGTTCGTCTCGTTCGTCCATCTTCGTCCTCCCATTTGATCCGTAGGCCTTCTTTGGACCAAGTTCGTCTCGTTCGTCCATCTACGTCCTCCCATTTGATCCCTCGGCCTTCTTTGGACCAAGTTCGTCTCTTTCGTCCATCTTCGTCCTCCCATTTGATCCATAGGCCTTCTTTGGACCAAGTTCGTCTCGTTCGTCCATCTTTCTCCTCCCATTTGATCCGTTGGCATTCTTTGGACCAAGTTCGTCTCGTTCGTCCATCTTTGTCCTCCCATTTGATCCATTGGCATTCTTTGGACCAAGTTCGTCTCGTTCGTCCATCTTCGTCCTCCCATTTGATCCGTAAGCCTTCTTTGGACCAAGTTCGTCTCGTTCGTCCCTCTTCGTCCTCCCATTTGATCCGTAGGCCTTCTTTGGACGAAGTTCGTCTCGTTCGTCCATCTTCGTCCTCCCATTTGATCTGTTGGCATTCTTTGGTACAAGTTCGTCTCGTTCGTCCATCTTCGTCCTCCCATTTGATCCGTTGGCCTTCTTCGGACTAAGTTCGTCTCGTTCTACCATCTTCGTCGTCCCATTTGATCCGTTGGCATTCTTTGGACCATGTTCATATCGTTCGTCCATCTTGGTCCTCCCATTTGATCCGTTGTTATTCTTTGGACCAAGTTCGTCTCGTTCGTCCATCTTCGTCCTCCCATTTGATCCATTGGCATTCTTTGGACCAAGTTCGTCTCGTTCGTCCATCTTCGTCCTCCCATTTGATCCGTAAGCCTTCTTTGGACCAAGTTCGTCTCGTTCGTCCCTCTTCGTCCTCCCATTTGATCCGTAGGCCTTCTTTGGACGAAGTTCGTCTCGTTCGTCCATCTTCGTCCTCCCATTTGATCTGTTGGCATTCTTTGGTACAAGTTCGTCTCGTTCGTCCATCTTCGTCCTCCCATTTGATCCGTTGGCCTTCTTCGGACTAAGTTCGTCTCGTTCTACCATCTTCGTCGTCCCATTTGATCCGTTGGCATTCTTTGGACCATGTTCATATCGTTCGTCCATCTTGGTCCTCCCATTTGATCCGTTGTTATTCTTTGGACCAAGTTCGTCTCGTTCGTCCATCTTCGTCCTCCCATTTGATCTATTGGCATTCTTTGGACCAAGTTCGTCTCGTTCGTCCCTCTTCGTCGTCCCATTTGATCCGTAGGTCTTTTTTGGACTTAGTTCGTCTCGTTCTACCATCTTCCTCCTCCCATTTGATCTGTGGCATTCTTTGGACCAAGTTCGTATCTTTCGTCCATCTTGGTCCTCCCATTTAATCCGTTGTTACTCTTTGGACCAAGTTCGTCTCGTTCGTCCATCTTCGTCCTCCCATTTGATCCATAGGCCTTCTTTGGACCAAGTTCTTCTCGTTCGTCCATCTTCGTCCTCCCATTTGATCCGTTCGCATCTTTGGACCAATTTCGTCTCGTTCGTCCATCTTCGTCCTCCCATTTGATCCATTGTTATTCTTTGGACCAAGTTCGTCTCGTTCGTCCATCTTCGTCCTCCCATTTGATCCGTTGGCCTTCTTCGGACCAGGTTCGTCTCGTTCGTCCATCTTCGTCCTCCCATTTGATCCGTTGGCATTCTTTGGACCAAGCTCGTATCTTTCGTCCATCTTGGTCCTCCCATTTGATCCATTGTTTTTCTTTGGACAAAGTTCGTCTCGTTCGTCCATCTTCGTCCTCCCATTTGATCCATTGGCATTCTTTGGACCAAGTTCGTCTTGTTCGTCCCTCTTCGTCGTCCCATTTGATCCGTAGGTCTTCTTTGGACTTAGTTCGTCTCGTTCGACCATCTTCCTCCTCCCATTTGATCTGTTGGCATTCTTTGGACCAAGTTCGTATCGTTCGTCCATCTTGGTCCTCCCATTTAATCCGTTGTTACTCTTTGGACCAAGTTCGTCTCGTTCGTCCATCTTCGTCCTCCCATTTGATCCATAGGCCTTCTTTGGACCAAGTTCTTCTCGTTCGTCCATCTTCGTCCTCTCATTTGATCCGTTGGCATCTTTGGACCAAGTTCGTCTCGTTCGTCTATCTTTGTCCTCCCATTTGATCCATTGGCATTCATTGGACCAAGTTCGTCTCGTTCATCCATCTTCGTCCTCCATTTTGATCCTTGGCATTCTTTGGACCAAGTTCGTCTCGTTCGTCCATCTTCGTTCTCCCATTTGATCCGTAAGCCTTCTTTGGACCAAGTTCGTCTCGTTCCTCCCTCTTCGTCCCCCCATTTGATCCGTAGGCCTTCTTTGTACGGAGTTCGTCTCGTTCGTCCATCTTCGTGCTCCCATTTGATCTGTTGGCATTCTTTGGTACAAGTTCGTCTCGTTCGTCCATCTTCGTCCTCCCATTTGATCCATTGTTATTCTTTGGACCAAGTTCGTCTCGTTCGTCCATCTTCGTCCTCCCATTTGATCCGTTGGCCATCTTCGGACCAAGTTCGTCTCGTTCGTCCATCTTCGTCCTCCCATTTGATCCGTTGGCATTCTTTGGACCAAGTTCGTATCGTTCGTCCATCTTGGTCCTCCCGTTTGATCCGGTTTTATTCTTTGGACCAAGTTCGTCTCGTTCGTCCGTCTTAATCCTCCCATTTTATCCATTGGCATTCTTTGGACCAAGTTCGTCTTGTTCGTCCCTCTCCGTCGTCCCATTTGATCCATAGGTCTTCTTTGGACTTAGTTCGTCTCGTTCTACCATCTTCATCCTCCCATTTGATCTGTTGGCATTCTTTGGACCAAGTTCGTCTCGTTCGTCCCTCTTCGTCCTCCCGTTTGATCCGTTGTTATTCTTTGGACCAAGTTCGTCTCGTTCGTCCATCTTCGTCCTCCCATTTGATCCTTAGGCCTTCTTTGGACCAAGTTCTTCTCGTTCGTCCATCTTCGTCCTCCCATTTGATCCAGTGGCATTCTTTGGACCAAGTTCGTCTCGTTCGTCCCTCTTCGTCGTCCCATTTGATCCGTAGGTCTTCTTTGGACTTAGTTCATCTCGTTCTACCATCTTCATCCTCCCATTTGATCTGTTGGCATTCTTTGGACCAAGTTCGTCTCGTTCGTCCCTCTTCGTCCTCCCATTTGATCCCTAGGCCTTCTTTGGACCAAGTTCTTCTCGTTCGTCCATCTTCGTCCTCCATTTTGATCCTTGGCATTCTTTGGACCAAGTTCGTCTCGTTCGTCCATCTTCGTCCTCCCATTTGATCCGTAAGCCTTCTTTGGACCAAGTTCGTCTCGTTCGTCCCTCTTCGCCCTCCCATTTGATCCGTAGGCCTTCTGTGGACGAAGTTCGTCTCGTTCGTCCATCTTCGTCCTCCCATTTGATCCGTTGTTATTCTTTGGACCAAGTTCGTCTCGTTCGTCCATCTTCGTCCTCCCATTTGATCCCTTGGCATTCTTTGGACCAAGTTCGTCTCGTTCGTCCCTCTTCGTCGTCCCATTTGATCCGTAGGTCTTCTTTAGACTTAGTTCGTCTCGTTCTACCATCTTCCTCCTCCCATTTGATTTGTGGCATTCTTTGGACCAAGTTCGTATCGTTCGTCCATCTTGGTCCGCCCATTTGATCCGTTGTTATTCTTTGGACCAAGTTCGTCTCGTTCGTCCATCTTCGTTCTCCCATTTGATCCATAGGCCTTTTTTGGACCAAGTTCTTCTCGTTCGTCCATCTTCGTCCTCCCATTTCATCCGTTGGCATTCTTTAGACCATGTTCGTCTCGTTCGTCCATCTTCGTCCTCCCTTTTGATCTGTAGGCCTTCTTTGGACCAAGTTCGTCTCGTTCGTACCTCTTCGTCCTCCCATTTTATCCATAGGCCTTCTTTTGACTAAGTTCGTCTCGTTCTACCATCTTCGTCCTCCCATTTGATATGTTGGCATTCTTTGGACCAAGTTCGTCTCGTTCGTCCATCTTCGTCCTCCCATTTGATCCGTTGTTATTCTTTGGACCAACTTCGTCTCGTTCGTCCATCTTCGTCCTCCCATTTGATCCACAGGCCTTCTTTGGACCAAGTTCGTCTCGTTCGTCCATCTTCGTCCTCCCATTTGATCCGTAAGCCTTCTTTGGACCAAGTTTGTCTCGTTCGTCCATCTTCGTCCTCCCATTTGATCCATAGGCCTTCTTTGGACCAAGTTCGTCTCGTTCGTCCATCTTTGTCCTCCCATTTGATCCGTTGGCATTCTTTGGACCAAGTTCGTCTCGTTCGTCCATCTTCGTCCTCCCATTTGATCCGTCGGCCTTCTTTGAACCAAGTTCGTCTCGTTCGTCCCTCTTCGTAATCCCATTTGATCCGTAGACCTTCTTTGGACTAAGTTTGTCTCGTTCTACCATCTTCGTCCTCCCATTTGATCTGTTGGCATTCTTTGGACCAAGTTCGTCTCGTTCGTCCATCTTCGTCCTCCCATTTGATCCGTTGGCATTCTTTGGACCAAGTTCGTCTCGTTCGTCCATCTTCGTCCTCCCATTTGATCCGTTGTTATTCTTTGGACCAAGTTCGTCTCGTTCGTCCATCTTCGTCCTCCCATTTGATCCATAGGCCTTCTTTGGACCAAGTTCGTCTCGTTCGTCCATCTTTGTCCTCCCATTTGATCCGTTGGCATTCTTTGGACCAAGTTCGTCTCGTTCGTCCATCTTCGTCCTCCCATTTGATCCGTAGGCCTTCTTTGAACCAAGTTCGTCTCGTTCGTCCCTCTTCGTACTCCCATTTGATCCGTAGACCTTCTTTGGACTAAGTTTGTCTCGTTCTACCATCTTCGTCCTCCCATTTGATCTGTTGGCATTCTTTGGACCAAGTTCGTCTCGTTCGTCCATCTTCGTCCTCCCATTTGATCCGTTGGCATTCTTTGGACCATGTTCGTCTCGTTCGTCCATCTTCGTCCTCCCTTTTGATCTGTAGGCCTTCTTTGGACCAAGTTCGTCTCGTTCGTCCATCTTCATCCTCCCATTTGATCTGTAGGCCTTCTTTTGACTATGTTCATCTCGTTCTACCATCTTCGTCCTCCCATTTGATCTGTTGGCATTCTTTGGACCAAGTTCGTCTCGTTCGTCCATCTTCGTCCTCCCATTTGATCCGTTGTTATTCTTTGGACCAAGTTCGTCTCGTTCGTCCATCTTCGTCCTCCCATTTGATCCACAGGCCTTCTTTGGACCAAGTTCGTCTCGTTCGTCCATCTTCGTCCTCCCATTTGATCCGTAAGCCTTCTTTGGACCAAGTTCGTCTCGTTCGTCCATCTTCGTCCTCCCATTTGATCCGTAAGCCTTCTTTGGACCAAGTTCGTCTCGTTCGACCATCAACGTCCTCCCATTTGATCCCTAGGCCTTCTTTGGACCAAGTTCGTCTCGTTCGTCCATCTTTGTCCTCCCATTTGATCCGTTGGCATTCTTTGGCCCAAGTTCGTCTCGTTCGTCCATCTTTGTCCTCCCATTTGATCCATTGGCATTCATTGGACCAAGTTCGTCTCGTTCATCCATCTTCGTCCTCCATTTTGATCCTTGGCATTCTTTGGACCAAGTTCGTCTCGTTCGTCCATCTTCGTCCTCCCATTTGATCCGTAAGCCTTCTTTGGACCAAGTTCGTCTCGTTCGTCCCTCTTCGTCCTCCCATTTGATCCGTAGGCCTTCTTTGGACGAAGTTCGTCTCGTTCGTCCATCTTCGTCCTCCCATTTGATCCGTTGTTATTCTTTGGACCAAGTTCATCTCGTTCGTCCATCTTCGTCCTCCCATTTGATCCATTGGCATTCTTTGGACCAAGTTCGTCTCGTTCGTCCCTCTTCGTCGTCCCATTTGATCCGTAGGTCTTCTTTGGACTTAGTTCGTCTCGTTCTACCATCTTCCTCCTCCCATTTGATCTGTGGCATTCTTTGGACCAAGTTCGTATCGTTCGTCCATCTTGGTCCGCCCATTTGATCCGTTGTTATTCTTTGGACCAAGTTCGTCTCGTTCGTCCATCTTCGTTCTCCCATTTGATCCATAGGCCTTCTTTGGACCAAGTTCTTCTCGTTCGTCCATCTTCGTCCTCCGATTTGATCCGTTGGCATTCTTTGGACCATGTTCGTCTCGTTCGTCCATCTTCGTCCTCCCATTTTATCCGTAGGCCTTCTTTTGACTAAGTTCGTCTCGTTCTACCATCTTCGTCCTCCCATTTGATCTGTTGGCATTCTTTGGACCAAGTTCGTCTCGTTCGTCCATCTTCGTCCTCCCATTTGATCCGTTGTTATTCTTTGGACCAAGTTCGTCTCGTTCGTCCATCTTCGTCCTCCCAATTGATCCACAGGCCTTCTTTGGACCAAGTTCGTCTCGTTCGTCCATCTTCGTCCTCCCATTTGATCCGTAAGCCTTCTTTGGACCAAGTTCGTCTCGTTCGTCCCTCTACGTCCTCCCATTTGATCCGTAGGCCTTCTTTGGACGAAGTTGGTCTCGTTCGTCCATCTTCGTCCTCCCATTTGATCCGTAGGCCTTCTTTGGACCAAGTTCGTCTCGTTCGTCCATCTTTGTCCTCCCATTTGATCCACAGGCCTTCTTTGGACCAAGTTCGTCTCGTTCGTCCATCTTCGTCCTCCCATTTGATCCGTAGGCCTTCTTTGGACGAAGTTCGTCTCGTTCGTCCATCTTCGTCCTCCCATTTGATCCGTAAGCCTTCTTTGGACCAAGTTCGTCTCGTTCGTCCATCTTCGTCCTCCCATTTGATCCGTAAGCCTTCTTTGGACCAAGTTCGTCTCGTTCGTCCATCTTCGTCCTCCCAATTGATCCACAGGCCTTCTTTGGACCAAGTTCGTCTCGTTCGTCCATCTTCGTCCTCCCATTTGATCCGTAAGCCTTCTTTGGACCAAGTTCGTCTCGTTCGTCCCTCTACGTCCTCCCATTTGATCCGTAGGCCTTCTTTGGACGAAGTTGGTCTCGTTCGTCCATCTTCGTCCTCCCATTTGATCCGTAGGCCTTCTTTGGACCAAGTTCTTCTCGTTCGTCCATCTTTGTCCTCCCATTTGATCCACAGGCCTTCTTTGGACCAAGTTCGTCTCGTTCATCCATCTTCGTCCTCCCATTTGATCCGTAAGCCTTCTTTGGACCAAGTTCGTCTCGTTCGTCCCTCTACGTCCTTCCATTTGATCCGTAGGCCTTCTTTGGACGAAGTTCGTCTCGTTCGTCCATCTTCGTCCTCCCATTTGATCCCTAGGCCTTCTTTGGACCAAGTTCGTCTCTTTCGTCCATCTTCGTCCTCCCATTTGATCCATAGGCCTTCTTTGGACCAAGTTCGTCTCGTTCGTCCATCTTTGTCCTCCCATTTGATCCGTTGGCATTCTTTGGACCAAGTTCGTCTCGTTCGAACATCTTTGTCCTCCCATTTGATCCATTGGCATTCATTGGACCAAGTTCGTCTCGTTCATCCATCTTCGTCCTCCATTTTGATCCTTGGCATTCTTTGGACCAAGTTCGTCTCGTTCGTCCATCTTCGTCCTCCCATTTGATCCGTAAGCCTTCTTTGGACCAAGTTCGTCTCGTTCGTCCCTCTTCGTCCTCCCATTTGATCCGTACACCTTCTTTGGACGAAGTTCGTCTCGTTCGTCCATCTTCGTCCTCCCATTTGATCCGTTGTTATTCTTTGGACCAAGTTCGTCTCGTTCGTCCCTCTTCGTCCTCCCATCTTCGTCCTCCCATTTGATCCACAGGCCTTCTTTGGACCAAGTTCGTCTCGTTCGTCCATCTTCGTCCTCCCATTTGATCCGTAAGCCTTCTTTGGACCAAGTTCGTCTCGTTCCTCCATCTTCGTCCTCCCATTTGATCCGTAGGCCTTCTTTGGACCAAGTTCGTCTCGTTCGACCATCTACGTCCTCCCATTTGATCCCTAGGCCTTCTTTGGACCAAGTTCGTCTCTTTCGTCCATCTTCGTCCTCCCATTTGATCCATAGGCCTTCTTTGGACCAAGTTCGTCTCGTTCGTCCATCTTTGTCCTCCCATTTGATCCGTTGGCATTCATTGGACCAAGTTCGTCTCGTTCATCCATCTTCGTCCTCCATTTTGATCCTTGGTATTCTTTGGACCAAGTTCGTCTCGTTCGTCCATCTTCGTCCTCCCATTTGATCCGTAAGCCTTCTTTGGACCAAGTTCGTCTCGTTCGTCCCTCTTCGTCCTCCCATTTGATCCGTAGGCCTTCTTTGGACGAAATTCGTCTCGTTCGTCCATCTTCGTCCTCCCATTTGATCCGTTGTTATTCTTTGGACCAAGTTCGTCTCGTTCGTCCATCTTCGTCCTCCCATTTGATCCATTGGCATTCTTTGGACCAAGTTCGTCTCGTTCGTCCATCTTCGTCCTCCCATTTGATCCGTAAGCCTTCTTTGGACCAAGTTCGTCTCGTTCGTCCCTCTTCGTCCTCCCATTTGATCCGTAGGCCTTCTTTGGACGAAGTTCGTCTCGTTCGTCCCTCTTCGTACTCCCATTTGATCCGTAGGCCTTCTTTGGACTAAGTTTGTCTCGTTCTACCATCTTCGTCCTCCCATTTGATCTGTTGGCATTCTTTGGACCAAGTTCGTCTCGTTCGTCCATCTTCGTCCTCCCATTTGATCCGTTGTTATTCTTTGGACCAAGTTCGTCTCGTTCGTCCATCTTCGTCCTCCCATTTGATCTACAGGCCTTCTTTGGACCAAGTTCGTCTCGTTCGTCCCTCTTCGTCGTCCCATTTGATCCGTAGGTCTTCTTTGGACTTAGTTCGTCTCGTTCTACCATCTTCCTCCTCCCATTTGATCTGTTGGCATTCTTTGGACCAAGTTCGTCTCGTTCGTACCTCTTCGTCCTCCCATTTGATCCGTAGGCCTTCTTTTGACTAAGTTCGTCTCGTTCTACCATCTTCGTCCTCCCATTTGATCTGTTGGCATTCTTTGGACCAAGTTCGTCTCGTTCGTCCATCTTCGTCCTCCCATTTGATCCGTTGTTATTCGTTGGACCAAGTTCGTCTCGTTCGTCCATCTTCGTCCTCCCATTTGATCTACAGGCCTTCTTTGGACCAAGTTCGTCTCGTTCGTCCCTCTTCGTCGTCCCATTTGATCCGTAGGTCTTCTTTGGACTTAGTTCGTCTCGTTCTACCATCTTCCTCCTCCCATTTGATCTGTGGCATTCTTTGGACCAAGTTCGTATCGTTCGTCCATCTTGGTCCGCCCATTTGATCCGTTGTTATTCTTTGGACCAAGTTCGTCTCGTTCGTCCATCTTCGTTCTCCCATTTGATCCATAGGCCTTCTTTGGACCAAGTTCTTCTCGTTCGTCCATCTTCGTCCTCCCATTTGATCCGTTGGCATTCTTTGGACCAAGTTCGTCTCGTTGGTCCATCTTCGTCCTCCCATTTGATCCGTAGGCCTTCTTTGAACCAAGTTCGTGTCGTTCGTCCATCTTCGTCCTCCCATTTGATCCGTTGGCATTCTTTGGACCATGTTCGTCTCATTCGTCCATCTTCGTCCTCCCTTTTGATCTGTAGGCCTTCTTTGGACCAAGTTCGTCTCGTTCGTACCTCTTCGTCCTCCCATTTGATCCGTAGGCCTTCTTTTGACTAAGTTCGTCTCGTTCTACCATCTTCGTCCTCCCATTTGATCTGTTGGCATTATTTGGACCAAGTTCGTCTCGTTCGTCCATCTTCGTCCTCCCATTTGATCCGTTGTTATTCTTTGGACCAAGTTCTTCTCGTTCGTCCATCTTCGTCCTCCCATTTGATCCACAGGCCTTCTTTGGACCAAGTTCGTCTCGTTCGTCCATCTTCGTCCTCCCATTTGATCCGTAAGCCTTCTTTGGACCAAGTTCGTCTCGTTCGTCCCTCTACGTCCTCCCATTTGATCCGTAGGCCTTCTTTGGACGAAGTTCGTTTCGTTCGTCCATCTTCGTCCTCCCATTTGATCCGTAGGCCTTCTTTGGACCAAGTTCATCTCGTTCGTCCATCTACGTCCTCCCATTTGATCCCTAGGCCTTCTTTGGACCAAGTTCGTCTCTTTCGTCCGTCTTCGTCCTCCCATTTGATCCGTAGGCCTTCTTTGAACTAAGTTCGTCTCGTTCGTCCCTCTTCGTACTCCCATTTGATCCGTAGGCCTTCTTTGGACTAAGTTTGTCTCGTTCTACCATCTTCGTCCTCCCATTTGATCTGTTGGCATTCTTTGGACCAAGTTCGTCTCGTTCGTCCATCTTCGTCCTCCCATTTGATCCGTTGTTATTCTTTGGACCAAGTTCTTCTCGTTCGTCCATCTTCGTCCTCCCATTTGATCCACAGGCCTTCTTTGGACCAAGTTCGTCTCGTTCGTCCATCTTCGTCCTCCCATTTGATCCGTAAGCCTTCTTTGGACCAAGTTCGTCTCGTTCGTCCCTCTACGTCCTCCCATTTGATCCGTAGGCCTTCTTTGGACGAAGTTCGTTTCGTTCGTCCATCTTCGTCCTCCCATTTGATCCGTAGGCCTTCTTTGGACCAAGTTCGTCTCGTTCGTCCATCTACGTCCTCCCATTTGATCCCTAGGCCTTCATTCGACCAAGTTCGTCTCTTTCGTCCATCTTCGTCCTCCCATTTGATCCATAGGCCTTCTTTGGACCAAGTTCGTCTCGTTCGTCCATCTTTGTCCTCCCATTTGAACCGTTGGCATTCTTTGGACCAAGTTCGTCTCGTTCGAACATCTTTGTCCTCCCATTTGATCCCTTGGCATTCATTGGACCAAGTTCGTCTCGTTCATCCATCTTCGTCCTCCATTTTGATCCTTGGCATTCTTTGGACCAAGTTCGTCTCGTTCGTCCATCTTCGTCCTCCCATTTGATCCGTAAGCCTTCTTTGGACCAAGTTCGTCTCGTTCGTCCCTCTTCGTCCTCCCATTTGATCCGTAGGCCTTCTTTGGACGAAGTTCGTCTCGTTCGTCCATCTTCGTCCTCCCATTTGATCTGTTGTTATGCTTTGGACCAAGTTCGTCTCGTTCATCCATCTTCGTCCTCCCATTTGATCCATTGGCATTCTTTGGACCAAGTTCGTCTCGTTCGTCCCTCTTCGTCGTCCCATTTGATCCGTAGGTCTTCTTTGGACTTAGTTCGTCTCATTCTACCATCTTCCTCCTCCCATTTGATCTGTGGCATTCTTTGGACCAAGTTCGTATCGTTCGTCCATCTTGGTCCGCCCATTTGATCCGTTGTTATTCTTTGGACCAAGTTCGTCTCGTTCGTCCATCTTCGTCCTCCCATTTGATCCATAGGCCTTCTTTGGACCAAGTTCGTCTCGTTCGTCTATCTTTGTCCTCCATTTTGATCCTTGGCATTCTTTGGACCAAGTTCGTCTCGTTCGTCCATCTTCGTCCTCCATTTTGATCCTTGGCATTCTTTGGACCAAGTTCGTCTCGTTCGTCCATCTTCGTCCTCCCATTTGATCCGTACGCCTTCTTTGGACCAAGTTCGTCTCGTTCGTCCCTCTTCGTCCTCCCATTTGATCCGTTGGCATTCTTTGGACCAAGTTCGTCTCGTTCGTCTATCTTTGTCCTCCCATTTGATCGATTGGCATTCATTGGACCAAGTTCGTCTCGTTCATCCATCTTCGTCCTCCATTTTGATCCTTGGCATTCTTTGGACCAAGTTCGTCTCGTTCGTCCATCTTCGTCCTCCCATTTGATCCGTAAGCCTTCTTTGGTTCAAGTTCGTCTCGTTCGTCCATCTTCGTGCTCCCATTTGATCTGTTGGCATTCTTTGGTACAAGTTCGTCTCGTTCGTCCATCTTCGTCCTCCCATTTGATCCATTGTTATTCTTTGGACCAAGTTCGTCTCGTTCGTCCATCTTTGTCCTCCCAATTGATCCGTTGGCCTTCTTCGGACCAAGTTCGTCTCGTTTGTCCATCTTCGTCCTCCCATTTGATCCGTTGGCCTTCTTCGGACTAAGTTCGTCTCGTTCTACCATCTTCGTCCTCCCATTTGATGCGTTGGCATTCTTTGGACCATGTTCGTATTGTTCATCCATCTTGGTCCTCCCATTTGATCCGTTGTTATTCTTTGGACCAAGTTCGTCTCGTTCGTCCTTCTTCGTCCTCCCATTTGATCCCTTGGCAGTCTTTGGACGAAGTTCGTCTCGTTCGTCCCTCTTCGTCGTCCCATTTGATCCGTAGGTCTTGTTTGGACTTAGTTCGTCTCGTTCTACCATCTTCATCCTCCCATTTGATCTGTGGCATTCTTTGGACCAAGTTCGTATCGTTCATCCATCTTGGTCCTCCCATTTGATCCGTTGTTATTCTTTGGACCAAGTTCGTCTCGTTCGTCCTTCTTCGTCCTCCCATTTGATCCGTAAGCCTTCTTTGGACCAAGTTCGTCTCGTTCGTCCATCTTCGTCCTCCCATTTGATCCGTTGTTATGCTTTGGACCAAGTTCGTCTCGTTCGTCCATCTTCGTCCTCCCATTTGATCCATTGGCATTCTTTGGACCAAGTTCGTCTCGTTCGTCCCTCTTCGTCGTCCCATTTGATCCGTAGGTCTTCTTTGGACTTAGTTCGTCTCGTTCTACCATCTTCCTCCTCCCATTTGATCTGTGGCATTCTTTGGAGCAAGTTCGTATCGTTCGTCCATCTTGGTCCGCCCATTTGATCCGTTGTTATTCTTTGGACCAAGTTCGTCTCGTTCGTCCATCTTCGTCCTCCCATTTGATCCGTTGGCATTCTTTGGACCAAGTTCGTCTCGTTCGTCTATCTTTGTCCTCCCATTTGATCGATTGGCATTCATTGGACCAAGTTCGTCTCGTTCATCCATCTTCGTCCTCCATTTTGATCCTTGGCATTCTTTGGACCAAGTTCGTCTCGTTCGTCCATCTTCGTCCTCCCATTTGATCCGTAAGCCTTCTTTGGACCAAGTTCGTCTCGTTCGTCCCTCTTCGTCCTCCCATTTGATCCGTAGGCCTTCTTTGGACGAAGTTCGTCTCGTTCGTCCATCTTCGTGCTCCCATTTGATCTGTTGGCATTCTTTGGTACAAGTTCGTCTCGTTCGTCCATCTTCGTCCTCCCATTTGATCCATTGTTATTCTTTGGACCAAGTTCGTCTCGTTCGTCCATCTTTGTCCTCCCATTTGATCCGTTGGCCTTCTTCGGACCAAGTTCGTCTCGTTCGTCCATCTTCGTCCTCCCATTTGATCCGTAGGCCTTCTTTTGACTAAGTTCGTCTCGTTCTACCATCTTCGTCCTCCCATTTGATCTGTTGGCATTATTTGGACCAAGTTCGTCTCGTTCGTCCATCTTCGTCCTCCCATTTGATCCGTTGTTATTCTTTGGACCAAGTTCTTCTCGTTCGTCCATCTTCGTCCTCCCATTTGATCCACAGGCCTTCTTTGGACCAAGTTCGTCTCGTTCGTCCATCTTCGTCCTCCCATTTGATCCGTAAGCCTTCTTTGGACCAAGTTCGTCTCGTTCGTCCCTCTACGTCCTCCCATTTGATCCGTAGGCCTTCTTTGGACGAAGTTCGTTTCGTTCGTCCATCTTCGTCCTCCCATTTGATCCGTAGGCCTTCTTTGGACCAAGTTCATCTCGTTCGTCCATCTACGTCCTCCCATTTGATCCCTAGGCCTTCTTTGGACCAAGTTCGTCTCTTTCGTCCGTCTTCGTCCTCCCATTTGATCCGTAGGCCTTCTTTGAACTAAGTTCGTCTCGTTCGTCCCTCTTCGTACTCCCATTTGATCCGTAGGCCTTCTTTGGACTAAGTTTGTCTCGTTCTACCATCTTCGTCCTCCCATTTGATCTGTTGGCATTCTTTGGACCAAGTTCGTCTCGTTCGTCCATCTTCGTCCTCCCATTTGATCCGTTGTTATTCTTTGGACCAAGTTCTTCTCGTTCGTCCATCTTCGTCCTCCCATTTGATCCACAGGCCTTCTTTGGACCAAGTTCGTCTCGTTCGTCCATCTTCGTCCTCCCATTTGATCCGTAAGCCTTCTTTGGACCAAGTTCGTCTCGTTCGTCCCTCTACGTCCTCCCATTTGATCCGTAGGCCTTCTTTGGACGAAGTTCGTTTCGTTCGTCCATCTTCGTCCTCCCATTTGATCCGTAGGCCTTCTTTGGACCAAGTTCGTCTCGTTCGTCCATCTACGTCCTCCCATTTGATCCCTAGGCCTTCATTCGACCAAGTTCGTCTCTTTCGTCCATCTTCGTCCTCCCATTTGATCCATAGGCCTTCTTTGGACCAAGTTCGTCTCGTTCGTCCATCTTTGTCCTCCCATTTGAACCGTTGGCATTCTTTGGACCAAGTTCGTCTCGTTCGAACATCTTTGTCCTCCCATTTGATCCCTTGGCATTCATTGGACCAAGTTCGTCTCGTTCATCCATCTTCGTCCTCCATTTTGATCCTTGGCATTCTTTGGACCAAGTTCGTCTCGTTCGTCCATCTTCGTCCTCCCATTTGATCCGTAAGCCTTCTTTGGACCAAGTTCGTCTCGTTCGTCCCTCTTCGTCCTCCCATTTGATCCGTAGGCCTTCTTTGGACGAAGTTCGTCTCGTTCGTCCATCTTCGTCCTCCCATTTGATCTGTTGTTATGCTTTGGACCAAGTTCGTCTCGTTCATCCATCTTCGTCCTCCCATTTGATCCATTGGCATTCTTTGGACCAAGTTCGTCTCGTTCGTCCCTCTTCGTCGTCCCATTTGATCCGTAGGTCTTCTTTGGACTTAGTTCGTCTCATTCTACCATCTTCCTCCTCCCATTTGATCTGTGGCATTCTTTGGACCAAGTTCGTATCGTTCGTCCATCTTGGTCCGCCCATTTGATCCGTTGTTATTCTTTGGACCAAGTTCGTCTCGTTCGTCCATCTTCGTCCTCCCATTTGATCCATAGGCCTTCTTTGGACCAAGTTCGTCTCGTTCGTCTATCTTTGTCCTCCATTTTGATCCTTGGCATTCTTTGGACCAAGTTCGTCTCGTTCATCCATCTTCGTCCTCCATTTTGATCCTTGGCATTCTTTGGACCAAGTTCGTCTCGTTCGTCCATCTTCGTCCTCCCATTTGATCCGTAAGCCTTCTTTGGACCAAGTTCGTCTCGTTCGTCCCTCTTCGTCCTCCCATTTGATCCGTAGGCCTTCTTTGGACGAAGTTCGTCTCGTTCGTCCATCTTCGTGCTCCCATTTGATCTGTTGGCATTCTTTGGTACAAGTTCGTCTCGTTCGTCCATCTTCGTCCTCCCATTTGATCCATTGTTATTCTTTGGACCAAGTTCGTCTCGTTCGTCCATCTTTGTCCTCCCATTTGATCCGTTGGCCTTCTTCGGACCAAGTTCGTCTCGTTCGTCCATCTTCGTCCTCCCATTTGATCCGTAGGCCTTCTTTTGACTAAGTTCGTCTCGTTCTACCATCTTCGTCCTCCCATTTGATCTGTTGGCATTATTTGGACCAAGTTCGTCTCGTTCGTCCATCTTCGTCCTCCCATTTGATCCGTTGTTATTCTTTGGACCAAGTTCTTCTCGTTCGTCCATCTTCGTCCTCCCATTTGATCCACAGGCCTTCTTTGGACCAAGTTCGTCTCGTTCGTCCATCTTCGTCCTCCCATTTGATCCGTAAGCCTTCTTTGGACCAAGTTCGTCTCGTTCGTCCCTCTACGTCCTCCCATTTGATCCGTAGGCCTTCTTTGGACGAAGTTCGTTTCGTTCGTCCATCTTCGTCCTCCCATTTGATCCGTAGGCCTTCTTTGGACCAAGTTCATCTCGTTCGTCCATCTACGTCCTCCCATTTGATCCCTAGGCCTTCTTTGGACCAAGTTCGTCTCTTTCGTCCGTCTTCGTCCTCCCATTTGATCCGTAGGCCTTCTTTGAACTAAGTTCGTCTCGTTCGTCCCTCTTCGTACTCCCATTTGATCCGTAGGCCTTCTTTGGACTAAGTTTGTCTCGTTCTACCATCTTCGTCCTCCCATTTGATCTGTTGGCATTCTTTGGACCAAGTTCGTCTCGTTCGTCCATCTTCGTCCTCCCATTTGATCCGTTGTTATTCTTTGGACCAAGTTCTTCTCGTTCGTCCATCTTCGTCCTCCCATTTGATCCACAGGCCTTCTTTGGACCAAGTTCGTCTCGTTCGTCCATCTTCGTCCTCCCATTTGATCCGTAAGCCTTCTTTGGACCAAGTTCGTCTCGTTCGTCCCTCTACGTCCTCCCATTTGATCCGTAGGCCTTCTTTGGACGAAGTTCGTTTCGTTCGTCCATCTTCGTCCTCCCATTTGATCCGTAGGCCTTCTTTGGACCAAGTTCGTCTCGTTCGTCCATCTACGTCCTCCCATTTGATCCCTAGGCCTTCATTCGACCAAGTTCGTCTCTTTCGTCCATCTTCGTCCTCCCATTTGATCCATAGGCCTTCTTTGGACCAAGTTCGTCTCGTTCGTCCATCTTTGTCCTCCCATTTGAACCGTTGGCATTCTTTGGACCAAGTTCGTCTCGTTCGAACATCTTTGTCCTCCCATTTGATCCCTTGGCATTCATTGGACCAAGTTCGTCTCGTTCATCCATCTTCGTCCTCCATTTTGATCCTTGGCATTCTTTGGACCAAGTTCGTCTCGTTCGTCCATCTTCGTCCTCCCATTTGATCCGTAAGCCTTCTTTGGACCAAGTTCGTCTCGTTCGTCCCTCTTCGTCCTCCCATTTGATCCGTAGGCCTTCTTTGGACGAAGTTCGTCTCGTTCGTCCATCTTCGTCCTCCCATTTGATCTGTTGTTATGCTTTGGACCAAGTTCGTCTCGTTCATCCATCTTCGTCCTCCCATTTGATCCATTGGCATTCTTTGGACCAAGTTCGTCTCGTTCGTCCCTCTTCGTCGTCCCATTTGATCCGTAGGTCTTCTTTGGACTTAGTTCGTCTCATTCTACCATCTTCCTCCTCCCATTTGATCTGTGGCATTCTTTGGACCAAGTTCGTATCGTTCGTCCATCTTGGTCCGCCCATTTGATCCGTTGTTATTCTTTGGACCAAGTTCGTCTCGTTCGTCCATCTTCGTCCTCCCATTTGATCCATAGGCCTTCTTTGGACCAAGTTCGTCTCGTTCGTCTATCTTTGTCCTCCATTTTGATCCTTGGCATTCTTTGGACCAAGTTCGTCTCGTTCGTCCATCTTCGTCCTCCATTTTGATCCTTGGCATTCTTTGGACCAAGTTCGTCTCGTTCGTCCATCTTCGTCCTCCCATTTGATCCGTACGCCTTCTTTGGACCAAGTTCGTCTCGTTCGTCCCTCTTCGTCCTCCCATTTGATCCGTTGGCATTCTTTGGACCAAGTTCGTCTCGTTCGTCTATCTTTGTCCTCCCATTTGATCGATTGGCATTCATTGGACCAAGTTCGTCTCGTTCATCCATCTTCGTCCTCCATTTTGATCCTTGGCATTCTTTGGACCAAGTTCGTCTCGTTCGTCCATCTTCGTCCTCCCATTTGATCCGTAAGCCTTCTTTGGTTCAAGTTCGTCTCGTTCGTCCATCTTCGTGCTCCCATTTGATCTGTTGGCATTCTTTGGTACAAGTTCGTCTCGTTCGTCCATCTTCGTCCTCCCATTTGATCCATTGTTATTCTTTGGACCAAGTTCGTCTCGTTCGTCCATCTTTGTCCTCCCAATTGATCCGTTGGCCTTCTTCGGACCAAGTTCGTCTCGTTTGTCCATCTTCGTCCTCCCATTTGATCCGTTGGCCTTCTTCGGACTAAGTTCGTCTCGTTCTACCATCTTCGTCCTCCCATTTGATGCGTTGGCATTCTTTGGACCATGTTCGTATTGTTCATCCATCTTGGTCCTCCCATTTGATCCGTTGTTATTCTTTGGACCAAGTTCGTCTCGTTCGTCCTTCTTCGTCCTCCCATTTGATCCCTTGGCAGTCTTTGGACGAAGTTCGTCTCGTTCGTCCCTCTTCGTCGTCCCATTTGATCCGTAGGTCTTGTTTGGACTTAGTTCGTCTCGTTCTACCATCTTCATCCTCCCATTTGATCTGTGGCATTCTTTGGACCAAGTTCGTATCGTTCATCCATCTTGGTCCTCCCATTTGATCCGTTGTTATTCTTTGGACCAAGTTCGTCTCGTTCGTCCTTCTTCGTCCTCCCATTTGATCCGTAAGCCTTCTTTGGACCAAGTTCGTCTCGTTCGTCCATCTTCGTCCTCCCATTTGATCCGTTGTTATGCTTTGGACCAAGTTCGTCTCGTTCGTCCATCTTCGTCCTCCCATTTAATCCATTGGCATTCTTTGGACCAAGTTCGTCTCGTTCGTCCCTCTTCGTCGTCCCATTTGATCCGTAGGTCTTCTTTGGACTTAGTTCGTCTCGTTCTACCATCTTCCTCCTCCCATTTGATCTGTGGCATTCTTTGGAGCAAGTTCGTATCGTTCGTCCATCTTGGTCCGCCCATTTGATCCGTTGTTATTCTTTGGACCAAGTTCGTCTCGTTCGTCCATCTTCGTCCTCCCATTTGATCCGTTGGCATTCTTTGGACCAAGTTCGTCTCGTTCGTCTATCTTTGTCCTCCCATTTGATCGATTGGCATTCATTGGACCAAGTTCGTCTCGTTCATCCATCTTCGTCCTCCATTTTGATCCTTGGCATTCTTTGGACCAAGTTCGTCTCGTTCGTCCATCTTCGTCCTCCCATTTGATCCGTAAGCCTTCTTTGGACCAAGTTCGTCTCGTTCGTCCCTCTTCGTCCTCCCATTTGATCCGTAGGCCTTCTTTGGACGAAGTTCGTCTCGTTCGTCCATCTTCGTGCTCCCATTTGATCTGTTGGCATTCTTTGGTACAAGTTCGTCTCGTTCGTCCATCTTCGTCCTCCCATTTGATCCATTGTTATTCTTTGGACCAAGTTCGTCTCGTTCGTCCATCTTTGTCCTCCCATTTGATCCGTTGGCCTTCTTCGGACCAAGTTCGTCTCGTTCGTCCATCTTCGTCCTCCCATTTGATCCGTTGGCCTTCTTCGGACTAAGTTCGTCTCGTTCTACCATCTTCGTCCTCCCATTTGATGCGTTGGCATTCTTTGGACCATGTTCGTATTGTTCATCCATCTTGGTCCTCCCATTTGATCCGTTGTTATTCTTTGGACAAAGTTCGTCTCGTTCGTCCATCTTCGTCCTCCCATTTGATCCCTTGGCAGTCTTTGGACCAAGTTCGTCTCGTTCGTCCCTCTTCGTCGTCCCATTTGATCCGTAGGTCTTGTTTGGACTTAGTTCGTCTCGTTCTACCATCTTCATCCTCCCATTTGATCTGTGGCATTCTTTGGACCAAGTTCGTATCGTTCGTCCATCTTGGTCCTCCCATTTGATCCGTTGTTATTCTTTGGACCAAGTTCGTCTCGTTCGTCCATCTTCGTCCTCCCATTTGATCCATAGGCCTTCTTTGGACCAAGTTCTTCTCGTTCGTCCATCTTCGTCCTCCCATTTGATCCGTTGGCATTCTTTGGACCAAGTTCGTCTCGTTCGTCTATCTTTGTCCTCCCATTTGATCCATTGGCATTCATTGAACCAAGTTCATCTCGTTCATCCATCTTCGTCCTCCATTTTGATCCTTGGCATTCTTTGGACCAAGTTCGTCTCGTTCGTCCATCTTCGTCCTCCCATTTGATCCGTAAGCCTTCTTTGGACCAAGTTCGTCTCGTTCGTCCCTCTTCGTCCTCCCATTTGATCCGTAGGCCTTCTTTGTACGGAGTTCGTCTCGTTCGTCCATCTTCGTGCTCCCATTTGATCTGTTGGCATTCTTTGGTACAAGTTCGTCTCGTTCGTCCATCTTCGTCCTCCCATTTGATCCATTGTTATTCTTTGGACCAAGTTCGTCTCGTTCGTCCATCTTCGTCCTCCCATTTGATCCGTTGGCATTCTTTAGACCAAGTTCGTATCGTTCGTCCATCTTGGTCCTCCCATTTGATCCGTTGTTATTCTTTGGACCAAGTTCGTCTCGTTCGTCCATCTTCGTCCTCCCATTTGATCCATTGGCATTCTTTGGACCAAGTTCGTCTTGTTCGTCCCTCTTCGTCGTCCCATTTGATCCGTAGGTCTTCTTTGGACTTAGTTCATCTCGTTCTACCATCTTCATCCTCCCATTTGATCTGTTGGCATTCTTTGGACCAAGTTCGTCTCGTTCGTCCCTCTTCTTCCTCCCGTTTGATCCGTTGTTATTCTTTGGACCAAGTTCGTCTATCTTTGTCCTCCCATTTGATCCATTGGCATTCATTGGACCAAGTTCGTCTCGTTCATCCATCTTCGTCCTCCATTTTGATCCTTGGCATTCTTTGGACGAAGTTCGTCTCCTTCGTCCATCTTCGTCCGCCCATTTGATCCGTAAGCCTTCTTTGGACCAAGTTCGTCTCGTTCGTCCCTATTCGTCCTCCTATTTGATCCGTAGGCCTTCTTTGTACGGAGTTCGTCTCGTTCGTCCATCTTCGTGCTCCCATTTGATCCGTTGGCCTTCTTCGGACCAAGTTCGTCTCGTTCGTCCATCTTCGTCCTCCCATTTGATCCATTGGCATTCTTTGGACCAAGTTCGTATCGTTCGTCCATCTTGGTCCTCCCATTTGATCCGTTGTTATTCTTTGGGCCAAGTTCGTCTCGTTCGTCCATCTTCGTCCTCCCATTTGATCCATTGGCATTCTTTGGACCAAGTTCGTCTTGTTCGTCCCTCTTCGTCGTCCCATTTGATCCGTAGGTCTTCTTTGGACTTAGTTCGTCTCGTTCTACCATCTTCATCCTCCTACTTGATCTGTTGGCATTCTTTGGACCAAGTTCGTCTCGTTCGTCCCTCTTCGTCCTCCCGTTTGATCCGTTGTTATTCTTTGGACCAAGTTCGTCTCGTTCGTCCATCTTCGTCCTCCCATTTGATCCTTAGGCCTACTTTGGACCAAGTTCTTCTCGTTCGTCCATCTTCGTCCTCCCATTTGATCCAGTGGCATTCTTTGGACCAAGTTCGTCTCGTTCGTCCCTCTTCGTCGTCCCATTTGATCCGTAGGTCTTCTTTGTACTTAGTTCGTCTCGTTCTACCATCTTCATCCTCCCATTTGATCTGTTGGCATTCTTTGGACCAAGTTCGTCTCGTTCGTCCCTCTTCGTCCTCCCATTTGATCCGTTGTTATTCTTTGGATCAAGTTCGTCTCGTTCGTCCATCTTCGTCCTCCCATTTGATCCTTAGGCCTTCTTTGGACCAAGTTCTTCTCGTTCGTCCTTCTTCGTCCTCCCATTTGATCCAGTGGCATTCTTTGGACCAAGTTCGTCTCGTTCGTCCCTCTTCGTCCTCCCATTTGATCCGTTGTTATTCTTTGGACCAAGTTCGTCTCGTTCATCCATCTTTGTCCTCCCATTTGATCCGTTGGTATTCTTTGGACCAAGTTCCTCTCGTTCGTCCATCTTCTTCCTCCCATTTGATCCGTTGGCCTTCTTCGGACCAAGTTCGTCTCGTTTGTCCATCTTCGTCCTCCCATTTGATCCCTTGGCATTCTTTGGACCAAGTTCGTATCGTTCGTCCATCTTGGTCCTCCCATTTGATCCGTTGTTATTCTTTGGGCGAAGTTCGTCTCGTTCGTCCATCTTCGTCCTCCCATTTGATCCATTGGCATTCTTTGGACCAAGTTCGTCTTGTTCGTCCCTCTTCGTCGTCCCATTTGATCCGTAGGTCTTCTTTGGACTTAGTTCGTCTCGTTCTACCATCTTCATCCTCCCATTTGATCTGTTGGCATTCTTTGGACCAAGTTCGTCTCGTTCGTCCCTCTTCGTCCTCCCATTTGATCCGTTGTTATTCTTGGGATCAAGTTCGTCTCGTTCGTCCATCTTCGTCCTCCCATTTGATCCTTAGGCCTTCTTTGGACCAAGTTCTTCTCGTTCGTCCTTCTTCGTCCTCCCATTTGATCTAGTGGCATTCTTTGGACCAAGTTTGTCTCGTTCGTCCCTCTTCGTCCTCCCATTTGATCCGTTGTTATTCTTTGGACCAAGTTCGTCTCGTTCATCCATCTTTGTCCTCCCATTTGATCCGTTGGTATTCTTTGGACCAAGTTCCTCTCGTTCGTCCATCTTCTTCCTCCCATTTGATCCGTTGTTATTCTTTGGACCAAGTTCGTCTCGTTCGTCCATCTTCATCCTCCCATTTGATCCGTAGGCCTTCTTTGGACCAAGTTGGTATCGGTCTACCATATTCGTCCTCCCATTTGATCCGTAGGCCTTCTTTGGACCAATTTCGTCTCGTTCGTCCATCTTCGTCCTCCCATTTGATCCGTTGGCCATCTTTGGACTAAGTTCATCTCGTTCTACCATCTTCGTCCTCCCATTTGATCTGTTGGCATTCTTTGGAGCAAGTTTGTCTCGTTCGTACCTCTTCGTCCTCCCATTTGATCCGTAGGCCTTCTTTTGACCAAGTTCGTCTCTTTCGTCCATCTTCGTCCTCCCATTTGATCCGTTGGCCTTCTTTGGACCAAGTTCGTCTCGTTGTACCATCCTCGTCCTCCCATTTGATCCGTTGGCATTCTTTGGACGAAGTTCGTATCGTTCGTCCATCTTGGTCCTCCCATTTGATCCGTTGTTATTCTTTGGACCAAGTTCGTCTCGTTCGTCCATCTTCGTCCTCCCATTTGATCCATAGGCCTTCTTTGGACCAAGTTCGTCTCGTTCGTCCATGTTCGTCATCCCATTTGATCGTAGGCCTTCTTTGGACCAAGTTCGTCTCGTTTGTCCCTCTTCGTCCTCCCATTTGATCCGTAGGCCATCTTTGGACGAAGTTCATCTCGTTCTACCATCTTCGTCCTCCCATTTGATCCGTTGGCATTCTTTGGACCAAGTTCGTCTCGTTCGTACCTCTTCGTCCTCCCATTTGATCCGTAGGCCTTCTTTTGACTAAGTTCATCTCGTTCTACCATCTTCGTCCTCCCATTTGATCTGTTGGCATTCTTTGGACCAAGTTCGTCTCGTTCGTCCATCTTCGTCCTCCCATTTGATCCGTTGTTATTCTTTGGACCAGGTTCGTCTCGTTCGTCCATCTTCGTCCTCCCATTTGATCCATAGGCCTTCTTTGGACCAAGTTCGTCTCGTTCGTCCATCTTCGTCCTCCCATTTGATCCGTCGGCCTTCTTTGGACCAAGTTCGTCTCGTTCGTCCATCTTCGTCCTCCCATTTAATCCATTGGCATTCTTTGGACCAAGTTCGTCTCGTTCGTCCCACTTCGCGTCCCATTTGATCCGTAGGTCATCTTTGGACTTAGTTCGTCTCGTTCTACCATCTTCATCCTCCCATTTGATCTGTTGGCATTCTTTGGACCAAGTTCGTCTCGTTCGTCCCTCTTCGTCCTCCCATTTGTTCCGTTGTTATTCTTTGGACCAAGTTCTTCTCGTTCGTCCATCTTCGTCCTCCTATTTGATCCTTAGGCCTTCTTTGGACCAAGTTCTTCTCGTTCGTCCATCTTCGTCCTCCCATTTGATCCAGTGGCATTTTTTGGACCAAGTTCGTCTCGTTCGTCCCTCTTCGTCCTCCCATTTGATCCGTTGTTATTCTTTGGACCAAGTTCGTCTCGTTCGTCCATCTTCGTCCTCCCATTTGATCCTTAGGCCTTCTTTGGACCAAGTTCGTCTCGTTCGTCCATCTTTGTCCTCCCATTTGATCTGTTGGCATTCTTTGGACCAAGTTCGTCTCGTTGGTCCATCTTCGTCCTCCCATTTGATCCGTAGGCCTTCTTTGGACCACGTTCGTCTCGTTCGTCCCTCTTCGTACTCCCATTTGATCCGTAGGCCTTCTTTGGACTAAGTTTGTCTCGTTCTACCATCTTCGTCCTCCCATTTGATCTGTTGGCATTCTTTGGACCAAGTTCGTCTCGTTCATCCATCTTCGTCCTCCCACTTGATCCGTTGGCATTCGTTGGACCAAGTTCGTCTCGTTCGTCCATCTTCGTCCTCCCATTTGATCCGTAGGCCTTCTTTGGACCAAGTTCGTCTCGTTTGTCCCTCTTCGTCCTCCCATTTGATCCGTAGGCCATCTTTGGACTAAGTTCATCTCGTTCTACCATCTTCGTCCTCCCATTTGATCCGTTGGCATTCTTTGGACCAAGTTCGTCTCGTTCGTACCTCTTCGTCCTCCCATTTGATCCGTAGGCCTTCTTTTGACTAAGTTCGTCTCGTTCTACCATCTTCGTCCTGCCATTTCATCTGTTGGCAATCGTTGGACCAAGTTCGTCTCGTTCGTCCATCTTCGTCCTCCCATTTGATCGGTTGGCATTCTTTGGACCAAGTTCGTCTCATTCGTCCATCTTCGTCCTCCCATTTGATCCGTAAGCCTTCTTTGGACCAAGTTCGTCTCGTTCGTCCATCTTTGTCCTCCCATTTGATCCATTGGCATTCATTGGACCAAGTTCGTCTCGTTCGTCCATCTCCGTCCTCCATTTTGATCCTTGGCATTCTTTGGACCAAGTTCGTCTCGTTCGTCCATCTTCGTCCTCCCATTTGATCCGTAAGCCTTCTTTGGACCAAGTTCGTCTCGTTCGTCCCTCTTCGTCCTCCCATTTGATCCGTTGGCATTCTTTGGACCAAGTTCGTCTCGTTCGTACCTCTTCGTCCTCCCATTTGATCCGTAGGCCTTCTTTTGACTAAGTTCGTCTCGTTCTACCATCTTCGTCCTGCCATTTCATCTGTTGGCAATCGTTGGACCAAGTTCGTCTCGTTCGTCCATCTTCGTCCTCCCATTTGATCCGTAGGCCTTCTTTGGACCAAGTTCGTCTCGTTCGTCCATCCTCGTCCTCCCATTTGATCCATAGGCCTTCTTTGGACCAAGTTCGTCTCGTTCGTCCATCTTTGTCCTCCCATTTGATCCATTGGCATTCATTGGACCAAGTTCGTCTCGTTCGTCCATCTCCGTCCTCCATTTTGATCCTTGGCATTCTTTGGACCAAGTTCGTCTCGTTCGTCCATCTTCGTCCTCCCATTTGATCCGTAAGCCTTCTTTGGACCAAGTTCGTCTCGTTCGTCCCTCTTCGTCCTCCCATTTGATCCATTGGCATTCTTTGGACCAAGTTCGTCTCGTTCGTCCCTCTTCGTCGTCCCATTTGATCCGTAGGTCTTCTTTGGACTTAGTTCGTCTCGTTCTACCATCTTCATCCTCCCATTTGATCTGTTGGCATTCTTTGGACCAAGTTCGTCTCGTTCGTCCCTCTTCGTCGTCCCATTTGTTCCGTTGTTATTCTTTGGACCAAGTTCGTCTCGCTCGTCCATCTTCGTCCTCCCATTTGATCCTTAGGCCTTCTTTGGACCAAGTTCTTCTCGTTCGTCCATCTTCGTCCTCCCATTTGATCCGTTGGCATTCTTTGGACCAAGTTCGCCTCGTTCGTCTATCTTTGTCCTCCCATTTGATCCATTGGCATTCATTGATCCAAGTTCGTCTCGTTCCTCCATCTTCGTCCTCCATTTTGATCCTTGGCATTCTTTGGACCAAGTTCGTCTCGTTCGTCCATCTTCATCCTCCCATTTGATCCGTAAGCCTTCTTTGGACCAAGTTCGTCTCGTTCGTCCCTCTTCGTCCTCCCATTTGATCCGTAGGCCTTCTTTGTACGGAGTTCGTCTCGTTCGTCCATCTTCGTGCTCCCATTTGATCTGTTGGCATTCTTTGGTACAAGTTCGTCTCGTTCGTCCATCTTCGTCCTCCCATTTGATCCGTTGGCCTTCTTCGGACCATGTTCGTCTCGTTCGTCCATCTTCGTCCTCCCATTTGATCCGTTGGCATTCTTTGGACCAAGTTCGTATCGTTCGTCCATCTTGGTCCTCCCATTTGATCCGTTGTTATTCTTTGGACCAAGTTCGTCTCGTTCGTCCATCTTCGTCCTCCCATTTGATCTGTTGGCAATCGTTGGACCAAGTTCGTCTCGTTCGTCCATCTCCGTCCTCCCATTTGTTCGGTTGGCATTCTTTGGACCAAGTTCGTCTCGTTCGTCCATCTTCGTCCTCCCATTTGATCCGTAAGCCTTCTTTGGACCAAGTTCGTCTCGTTCGTCCCTCTTCGTCCTCCCATTTGATCCATTGGCATTCTTTGGACCAAGTTCGTCTCGTTCATCCCTCTTCGTCGTCCCATTTGATCCGTAGGTCTTCTTTGGACTTAGTTCGTCTCGTTCTACCATCTTCATCCTCCCATTTGATCTGTTGGCATTCTTTGGACCAAGTTCGACTCGTTCGTCCCTCTTTGTGCTCCCATTTGATCCTTTGGCTTTCTTTGGGCCAAGTTCGTCTCGTTCGTCCATCTTCGTACTCCCATTTGATCCGTAGGCCTTCTTTGGACCAAGTTTGTCTCGGTCTACCATCTTCATCCTCCCATTTGATCTGTTGGCATTCTTTGGACCAAGTTCGACTCGTTCGTCCCTCTTCGTCCTCCCATTTGTTCCGTTGTTATTCTTTGGACCAAGTTCGTCTCGTTCGTCCATCTTCGTCCTCCCATTTGATCCTTAGGCCTTCTTTGGACCAAGTTCTTCTCGTTCGTCCATCTTCGTCCTCCCATTTAATCCAGTGGCATTCTTTGGACCAAGTTCGTCTCGTTCGTCCCTCTTCGTCCTCCCATTTGATCCGTTGTTATTCTTTGGACCAAGTTCGTCTCGTTCGTCCATCTTCGTCCTCCCATTTGATCCTTAGGCCTTCTTTGGACCAAGTTCTTCTCGTTCGTCCATCTTTGTGCTCCCATTTGATCCTTTGGCTTTCTTTGGGCCAAGTTCGTCTCGTTCGTCCATCTTCGTACTCCCATTTGATCCGTAGGCCTTCTTTGGACTAAGTTTGTCTCGTTCTACCATCTTCGTCCTCCCATTTGATCCGTTGGCATTCTTTGTACCAAGTTCGTCTCGTTTGTCCCTCTTCGTCCTCCCATTTGATCCGTAGGCCATCTTTGGACTAAGTTCATCTCGTTCTACCATCTTCGTCCTCCCATTTGATCCGTTGGCATTCTTTGGACCAAGTTCGTCTCGTTCGTACCTCTTCGTCCTCCCATTTGATCCGTAGGCCTTCTTTTGACTAAGTTCGTCTCGTTCTACCATCTTCGTCCTCCCATTTGATCTGTTGGCATTCTTTGGACCAAGTTCGTCTCGTTCGTCCATCTTCGTCCTCCCATTTGATCGATTGGCATTCTTTGGACCAAGTTCGTCTCGTTCGTCCATCTTCGTCCTCCCATTTGATCCGTAAGCCTTCTTTGGACCAAGTTCTTCTCGTTTGTCCCTGTTCGTCCTCCCATTTGATCCGTAAGCCTTCTTTGGACCAAGTTCGTCTCGTTCGTCCCTCTTCGTCCTCCCATTTGATCCGTAGGCCTTCTTTGTACGGAGTTCGTCTCGTTCGTCCATCTTCGTGCTCCCATTTGATCTGTTGGCATTCTTTGGTACAAGTTCGTCTCGTTCGTCCATCTTCGTCCTCCCATTTGATCCGTTGGCCTTCTTCGGACCATGTTCGTCTCGTTCGTCCATCTTCGTCCTCCCATTTGATCCGTTGGCATTCCTTGGACCAAGTTCGTATCGTTCGTCCATCTTGGTCCTCCCATTTGATCCGTTGTTATTCTTTGGACCAAGTTCGTCTCGTTCGTCCATCTTCGTCCTCCCATTTGATCTGTTGGCAATCGTTGGACCAAGTTCGTCTCGTTATTCCATCTCCGTCCTCCCATTTGTTCGGTTGGCATTCTTTGGACCAAGTTCGTCTCGTTCGTCCATCTTCGTCCTCCCATTTGATCCGTAAGCCTTCTTTGGACCAAGTTCGTCTCGTTTGTCCCTCTTCGTCCCCCCATTTGATCCGTAGGCCTTCTTTGGACGAAGTTCGTCTCGTTCGTCCATCTTCGTCCTCCCATTTGATCCGTAGGTCTTCTTTGGACCAAGTTCGTCACGTTCGTCCATCTTCGTCCTCCCATTTGATCCATAGGCCTTCTTTGGACCAAGTTCGTCTCGTTCGTCCATCTTTGTCCTCCCATTTGATCCATTGGCATTCATTGGACCAAGTTCGTCTCGTTCGTCCATCATCGTCCTCCATTTTGATCCTTGGCATTCTTTGGACCAAGTTCGTCTCGTTCGTCCATCTTCGTCCTCCAATTTGATCCGTAAGCCTTCTTTGGACCAAGTTCGTCTCGTTCGTCCCTCTTCGTCCTCCCATTTGATCCATTGGCATTCTTTGGACCAAGTTCGTCTCGTTCATCCCTCTTCGTCGTCCCATTTGATCCGTAGGTCTTCTTTGGACTTAGTTCGTCTCGTTCTACCATCTTCACCCTCCCATTTGATCTGTTGGCATTCTTTGGACCAAGTTCGACTCGTTCGTCCCTCTTCGTCCTCCCATTTGTTCCGTTGTTATTCTTTGGACCAAGTTCGTCTCGTTCGTCCATCTTCGTCCTCCCATTTGATCCTTAGGCCTTCTTTGGACCAAGTTCTTCTCGTTCGTCCATCTTCGTCCTCCCATTTGATCCAGTGGCATTCTTTGGACCAAGTTCGCCTCGTTCGTCCCTCTTCGTCCTCCCTTTTGATCCTTAGGCCTTCTTTGGACCAAGTTCTTCTCGTTCGTCCATCTTTGTGCTCCCATTTGATCCTTTGGCTTTCTTTGGGCCAAGTTCGTCTCGTTCGTCCATCTTCGTACTCCCATTTGATCCGTAGGCCTTCTTTGGACTAAGTTTGTCTCGGTCTACCATCTTCATCCTCCCATTTGATCTGTTGGCATTCTTTGGACCAAGTTCGACTCGTTCGTCCCTCTTCGTCCTCCCATTTGTTCCGTTGTTATTCTTTGGACCAAGTTCGTCTCGTTCGTCCATCTTCGTCCTCCCATTTGATCCTTAGGCCTTCTTTGGACCAAGTTCTTCTCGTTCGTCCATCTTCGTCCTCCCATTTAATCCAGTGGCATTCTTTGGACCAAGTTCGTCTCGTTCGTCCCTCTTCGTCCTCCCATTTGATCCGTTGTTATTCTTTGGACCAAGTTCGTCTCGTTCGTCCATCTTCGTCCTCCCATTTGATCCTTAGGCCTTCTTTGGACCAAGTTCTTCTCGTTCGTCCATCTTTGTGCTCCCATTTGATCCTTTGGCTTTCTTTGGGCCAAGTTCGTCTCGTTCGTCCATCTTCGTACTCCCATTTGATCCGTAGGCCTTCTTTGGACTAAGTTTGTCTCGTTCTACCATCTTCGTCCTCCCATTTGATCCGTTGGCATTCTTTGGACCAAGTTCGTCTCGTTTGTCCCTCTTCGTCCTCCCATTTGATCCGTAGGCCATCTTTGGACTAAGTTCATCTCGTTCTACCATCTTCGTCCTCCCATTTGATCCGTTGGCATTCTTTGGACCAAGTTCGTCTCGTTCGTACCTCTTCGTCCTCCCATTTGATCCGTAGGCTTTCTTTTGACTAAGGTCGTCTCGTTCTACCATCTTCGTCCTCCCATTTGATCTGTTGGCATTCTTTGGACCAAGTTCGTCTCGTTCGTCCATCTTCGTCCTCCCATTTGATCGATTGGCATTCTTTGGACCAAGTTCGTCTCGTTCGTCCATCTTCGTCCTCCCATTTGATCCGTAAGCCTTCTTTGGACCAAGTTCATCTCGTTTGTCCCTGTTCGTCCTCCCATTTGATCCGTAGGCCTTCTTTGGACGAAGTTCGTCTCGTTCGTCCATCTTCGTCCTCCCATTGGATCCCTAGGCCTTCTTTGGACCAAGTTCGTCTCTTTCGTCCATCATCATCCTCCCATTTGATCCATAGGCCTTCTTTGGACCAAGTTCGTCTCGTTCGTCCATCTTTGTCCTCCCATTTGATCCGTTGGCATTCTTTGGACCAAGTTCGTCTCGTTCGTCCATCTTTGTCCTCCCATTTGATCCATAGGCCTTCTTTGGACCAAGTTCGTCTCGTTCGTCCATCTTTGTCCTCCCATTTGATCCGTTGGCATTCTTTGGACCAAGTTCGTCTCGTTCGTCCATCTTTGTCCTCCCATTTGATCCATAGGCCTTCTTTGGACCAAGTTCGTCTCGTTCGTCCATCTTTGTCCTCCCATTTGATCCAGTGGCATTCATTGGACCAAGTTCGTCTCGTTCGTCCATCTTCGTCCTCCATTTTGATCCTTGGCATTCTTTGGACCAAATTCGTCTCGTTCGTCCATCTTCGTCCTCCCATTTGATCCGTAAGCCTTCTTTGGACCAAGTTCGTCTCGTTTGTCCCTCTTCGTCCTCCCATTTGATCCGTAGGCCTTCTTTGGACGAAGTTCGTCTCGTTCGTCCATCTTCGTCCTCCCATTTGATCCGTAGGCCTTCTTTGGACCAAGTTCGTCTCGTTCGTCCATCTTCGTCCTCCCATTTGATCCCTAGGCCTTCTTTGGACCAAGTTCGTCTCGTTCGTCCATCTTTGTCCTCCCATTTGATCCATTGGCATTCATTGGACCAAGTTCGTCTCGTTCGTCCATCTTCGTCCTCCATTTTGACCCTTGGCATTCTTTGCACCAAGTTCGTCTCGTTCGTCCATCTTCGTCCTCCCATTTGATCCGTAAGCCTTCTTTGGACCAAGTTCGTCTCGTTCGTCCCTCTTCGTCCTCCCATTTGATCCATTGGCATTCTTTGGACCAAGTTCGTCTCGTTCGTCCCTCGTCGTCGTTCCATTTGATCCGTAGGCCTTCTTTGGACTTAGTTCGTCTCGTTCTACCATCTTCATCCTCCCATTTGATCTGTTGGCATTCTTTGGACCAAGTTCGTCTCGTTCGTCCCTCTTCGTCATCCCATTTGTTCCGTTGTTATTCTTTGGACCAAGTTCGTCTCGTTCTTCCATCTTCGTCCTCCCATTTGATCCTTAGGCCTTCTTTGGACCAAGTTCTTCTCGTTCGTCCATCTTCGTCTTCCCATTTGATCCAGTGGCATTCTTTGGACCAAGTTTGTCTCGTTCGTCCCTCTTCGTCCTCCCATTTGATCCGTTGTTATTCTTTGGACCAAGTTCGTCTCGTTCGTCCATCTTCGTCCTCCCATTTGATCCTTAGGCCTTCTTTGGACCAAGTTCTTCTCGTTCGTCCATCTTTGTGCTCCCATTTGATCCTTTGGCTTTCTTTGGGCCAAGTTCGTCTCGTTCGTCCATCTTCGTACTCCCATTTGATCCGTAGGCCTTCTTTGGACTAAGTTTGTCTCGTTCTACCATCTTCGTCCTCCCATTTGGTCTGTTGGCATTCTTTGGACCAAGTTCGTCTCGTTCATCCATCTTCCTCCTCCCATTTGATCCGTTGGCATTCTTTGGACCAAGTTCGTCTCGTTCGTCCATCTTCGTCCTCCCATTTGATCCGTAAGCCTTCTTTGGACCAAGTTCGTCTCGTTTGTCCCTGTTCGTCCTCCCATTTGATCCGTAGGCCTTCTTTGGACGAAGTTCGTCTCGTTCGTCCATCTTCGTCCTCCGATTTGATCCGTAGGCCTTCTTTGGACCAAGTTCGTCTCGTTCGTCCATCTTCGTCCTCCCATTTGATCCCTAGGCCTTCTTTGGACCAAGTTCGTCTCTTTCGTCCATCTTCGTCCTCCCATTTGATCTATAGGCCTTCTTTGGACCAAGTTCGTCTCGTTCGTCCATCTTTGTCCTCCCATTTGATCCCTAGGCCTTCTTTGGACCAAGTTCATCTCTTTCGTCCATCTTCGTCCTCCCATTTGATCTATAGGCCTTCTTTGGACCAAGTTCGTCTCGTTCGTCCATCTTTGTCCTCCCATTTGATCCGTTGGCATACTTTGGACCAAGTTCGTCTCGTTCGTCCATCTTTGTCCTCCTATTTGATCCTTAGGCCTTCTTTGGACCAAGTTCGTCTCGTTCGTCCATCTTTGTCCTCCCATTTGATCCATTGGCATTCATTGGACCAAGTTCGTACGTTCGTCCATCTTCGTCCTCCATTTTGATCCTTGGCATTCTTTGGACCAAGTTCGTCTCGTTCGTCCATCTTCGTCCTCCCATTTGATCCGTAAGCCTTCTTTGGACCAAGTTCGTCTCGTTGGTCCCTCTTCGTCCTCCCATTTGATCCGTAGGCCTTCTTTGGACGAAGTTCGTCTCGTTCGTCCCTCTTCGTCGTCCCATTTGATCCGTAGGTCTTCTTTGGACTTAGTTCATCTCGTTCTACCATCTTCATCCTCCCATTTGATCTGTTGGCATTCTTTGGACCAAGTTCGTCTCGTTCGTCCCTCTTCGTCCTCCCATTTGTTCCGTTGTTATTCTTTGGACCAAGTTCGTCTCGTTCGTCCATCTTCGTCCTCCCATTTGATCCTTAGGCCTTCTTTGCACCAAGTTCTTCTCGTTCGTCCATCTTCGTCTTCCCATTTGATCCAGTGGCATTCTTTGGACCAAGTTCGTCTCGTTCGTCCATCTTCGTCCTCCATTTTGATCCTTGGCATTCTTTGGACCAAGTTCGTCTCGTTCGTCCATCTTCGTCCTCCCATTTGATCCGTAAGCCTTCTTTGGACCAAGTTCGTCTCGTTCGTCCCTCTTCGTCCTCCCATTTGATCCATTGGCATTCTTTGGACCAAGTTCGTCTCGTTCATCCCTCTTCGTCGTCCCATTTGATCCGTAGGTCTTCTTTGGACTTAGTTCGTCTCGTTCTACCATGTTCATCCTCCCATTTGATCTGTTGGCATTCTTTGGACCAAGTTCGTCTCGTTCGTCCCTCTTCGTCCTCCCATTTGTTCCGTTGTTAT
The DNA here is from genome assembly GCA_030159175.1 of Glycyrrhiza uralensis. NCBI lineage: Eukaryota > Viridiplantae > Streptophyta > Magnoliopsida > Fabales > Fabaceae > Glycyrrhiza > Glycyrrhiza uralensis. Next base: position 41,748 of record BRZY01000021.1, on the reverse strand, counting down.
TCTTTGGACCAAGTTCGTCTCGTTCGTCCATCTTCGTCCTCCCATTTGATCCTTAGGCCTTCTTTGGACCAAGTTCTTCTCGTTCGTCCATCTTCGTCCTCCCATTTGATCCAGTGGCATTCTTTGGACCAAGTTCGTCTCGTTCGTCCCTCTTCGTCCTCCCATTTGATCCGTTGTTATTCTTTGGGCCAAGTTCGTCTCGTTCGTCCATCTTCGTACTCCCATTTGATCCGTAGGCCTTCTTTGGACTAAGTTTGTCTCGTTCTACCATCTTCGTCCTCCCATTTGATCTGTTGGCATTCTTTGGACCAAGTTCGTCTCGTTCGTCCATCTTCATCCTCCCATTTGATCCGTTGGCATTCTTTGGACCAAGTTCGTCTCGTTCGTCCATCTTCGTCCTCCCATTTGATCCGTAGGCCATCTTTGGACTAAGTTCATCTCGTTCTACCATCTTCGTCCTCCCATTTGATCCGTTGGCATTCTTTGGACCATGTTCGTCTCGTTCGTCCCTCTTCGTCCTCCCATTTGATCTGTTGGCATTCTTTGGACCAAGTTCGTCTCGTTCGTCGATCTTCGTCTTCCCATTTGATCCAGTGGCATTCTTTGGACCAAGTTCGTCTCGTTCGTCCATCTTCGTCCTCCCATTTGATCCTTAGGCCTTCTTTGGACCAAGTTCTTCTCGTTCGTCCATCTTTGTGCTCCCATTTGATCCTTTGGCTTTCTTTGGGCCAAGTTCGTCTCGTTCGTCCATCTTCGTACTCCCATTTGATCCGTAGGCCTTCTTTGGACTAAGTTTGTCTCGTTCTACCATCTTCGTCCTCCCATTTGATCTGTTGGCATTCTTTGGACCAAGTTCGTCTCGTTCGTCCATCTTCATCCTCCTATTTGATCCGTTGGCATTCTTTGGACCAAGTTCGTCTCGTTCGTCCATCTTCGTCCTCCCATTTGATCCGTAAGCCTTCTTTGGACAAAGTTCGTCTCGTTTGTCCCTGTTCGTCCTCCCATTTGATCCGTTGGCATTCTTTGGACCAAGTTCGTCTCGTTCGTCCTTCTTTGTCCTCCCATTTGATCCATTGGCATTCATTGGACCAAGTTCGTCTCGTTCGTCCATCTTCGTCCTCCATTTTGATCCTTGGCATTCTTTGGACCAAGTTCGTCTCGTTCGTCCATCTTCGTCCTCCCATTTGATCCGTAAGCCTTCACTGGACCAAGTTCGTCTCGTTCGTCCCTCTTCGTCCTCCCATTTGATCCATTGGCATTCTTTGGACCAAGTTCGTCTCGTTCATCCCTCTTCGTCGTCCCATTTGATCCGTAGGTCTTCTTTGGACTTAGTTCATCTCGTTCTACCATCTTCATCCTCCCATTTGATCTGTTGGCATTCTTTGGACCAAGTTCGTCTCGTTCGTCCCTCTTCGTCCTCCCATTTGTTCCGTTGTTATTCTTTGGACCAAGTTCGTCTCGTTCGTCCATCTTCGTCCTCCCATTTGATCCTTAGGCCTTCTTTGGACCAAGTTCTTCTCGTTCGTCCATCTTCGTCTTCCCATTTGATCCAGTGGCATTCTTTGGACCAAGTTCGTCTCGTTCGTCCCTCTTCGTCCTCCCATTTGATCCGTTGTTATTCTTTGGACCAAGTTCGTCTCGTTCGTCCATCTTCGTCCTCCCATTTGATCCTTAGGCCTTCTTTGGGCCAAGTTCTTCTCGTTCGTCCATCTTCGTACTCCCATTTGATCCTTTGGCTTTCTTTGGGCCAAGTTCGTCTCGTTCGTCCATCTTCGTACTCCCATTTGATCCGTAGGCCTTCTTTGGACTAAGTTTGTCTCGTTCTACCATCTTCGTCCTCCCATTTGATCTGTTGGCATTCTTTGGACCATGTTCGTCTCGTTCGTCCATCTTCATCCTCCCATTTGATCCGTTGGCATTCTTTGGACCAAGTTCGTCTCGTTCGTCCATCTTCGTCCTCCCATTTGATCCGAAGGCCATCTTTGGACTAAGTTCATCTCGTTCTACCATCTTCGTCCTCCCATTTGATCCGTTGGCATTCTTTGGACCAAGTTCGTCTCGTTCGTCCATCTTTGTGCTCCCATTTGATCCGTTGGCCTTCTTTGGTCCAAGTTCGTCTCGTTCGTCCATCTTCGTCCTCCCATTTGATCCGTTGGCCTTCTTCGGACTAAGTTCGTCTCGTTCTACCATCTTCGTCCTCCCATTTGATCCGTTGGCATTCTTTGGACCAAGTTCGTATCGTTCGTCCATCTTGGTCCTCCCATTTGATCCGTTGTTATTCTTTGGACCAAGTTCGTCTCGTTCGTCCATCTTCGTCCTCCCATTTGATCACTTGGCATTCTTTGGACCAAGTTCGTCTCGTTCGTCCCTCTTCGTCGTCCCATTTGATCCGTAGGCCTTCTTTGGACTTAGTTCGTCTCGTTCTACCATCTTCATCCTCCCATTTGATCTGTTGGCATTCTTTGGACCAAGTTCGTCTCGTTCGTCCATCTTCGTCCTTCCATTTGATCCTTAGGCCTTCTTTGGACCAAGTTCTTCTCGTTCCTCCATCTTCGTCCTCCCATTTGATCCAGTGGCATTCTTTGGACCAAGTTCGTCTCGTTCGTCCCTCTTCGTCCTCCCATTTCATCCGTTGTTATTCTTTGGACCAAGTTCGTCTCGTTCGTCCATCTTTGTCCTCCCATTTGATCCGTTGGCATTCTTTGGACCAAGTTCATCTCGTTCGTCCATCTTCGTCCTCCCATTTGATCCGTTGTTATTCTTTGCACCAAGTTCGTCTCGTTCGTCCATCTTCGTCCTCCCATTTGATCAATAGGCCTTCTTTGGACCAAGTTTGTCTCGTTCTACCATATTCGTCCTCCCATTTGATCCGTAGGCCTTCTTTGGACCAATTTCGTCTCGTTTGTCCATCTTCGTCCTCCCATTTGATCCGTTGACATTCTTTGGACCAAGTTCGTCTCGTTCGTCAATGTTCGTCCTCCCATTTGATCCGTTGGCCTTCTTTGGACCTAGTTCGTCCCTCTTCGTCCTCCCATTTGATCCGTAGGCCTTCTTTGGACTAAGTTCGTCTCGTTCTACCATCCTCGTCCTACCATTTGATCCGTTGGCATTCTTTGGACGAAGTTCGTATCGTTCGTCCATGTTGGTCCTCCCACTTGATCCGTTGTTATTCTTTGGACCAAGTTCGTCTCGTTCGTCCATCTTCGTCCTCCCATTTGATCCATAGGCCTTCTTTGGACCAAGTTCTTCTCGTTCGTCCATCTTCGTCCTCCCATTTGATCCGTTGGCATTCTTTGGACCAAGTTCGTCTCGTTCGTCCATCTTTGTGCTCCCATTTGATCCGTTGGCTTTCTTTGGGCCAAGTTCGTCTCGTTCGTCCATCTTCGTCCTCCCATTTGATCCGTTGACATTCTTTGGACCAAGTTCGTCTCGTTGGTCCATCTTCGTCCTCCCATTTGATTCGTAGGCCTTCTTTGGACGAAGTTCGTCTCGTTCGTCCATCTTCGTCCTCCCATTTGATCTGTTGGCATTCTTTGGTACAAGTTCGTCTCGTTCGTCAATCTTCGTCCTCCCATTTGATCCATTGTTATTCTTTGGACCAAGTTCGTCTCGTTCGTCCATCTTTGTGCTCCCATTTGATCCGTTGGCCTTCTTTGGTCCAAGTTCGTCTCGTTCGTCCATCTTCGTCCTCCCATTTGATCCGTTGGCCTTCTTCGGACTAAGTTCGTCTCGTTCTACCATCTTCGTCCACCCATTTGATCCGTTGGCATTCTTTGGACCAAGTTCGTATCGTTCGTCCATCTTGGTCCTCCCATTTGATCCGTTGTTATTCTTTGGACCAAGTTCGTCTCGTTCGTCCATCTTCGTCCTCCCATTTGATCCCTTGGCATTCTTTGGACCAAGTTCGTCTCGTTCGTCCCTCTTCGTCGTCCCATTTGATCCGTAGGCCTTCTTTGGACTTAGTTCGTCTCGTTCTACCATCTTCATCCTCCCATTTGATCTGTTGGCATTCTTTGGACCAAGTTCGTCTCGTTCGTCCATCTTCGTCCTTCCATTTGATCCTTAGGCCTTCTTTGGACCAAGTTCTTCTCGTTCCTCCATCTTCGTCCTCCCATTTGATCCAGTGGCATTCTTTGGACCAAGTTCGTCTCGTTCGTCCCTCTTCGTCCTCCCATTTCATCCGTTGTTATTCTTTGGACCAAGTTCGTCTCGTTCCTCCATCTTTGTCCTCCCATTTGATCCGTTGGCATTCTTTGGACCAAGTTCATCTCGTTCGTCCATCTTCGTCCTCCCATTTGATCCGTTGTTATTCTTTGCACCAAGTTCGTCTCGTTCGTCCATCTTCGTCCTCCCATTTGATCTGTAGGCCTTCTTTGGACCAAGTTTGTCTCGTTCTACCATATTCGTCCTCCCATTTGATCCGTAGGCCTTCTTTGGACCAATTTCGTCTCGTTTGTCCATCTTCGTCCTCCCATTTGATCCGTTGGCATTCTTTGGACCAAGTTCGTCTCGTTCGTCAATGTTCGTCCTCCCATTTGATCCGTTGGCCTTCTTTGTACCTAGTTCGTCCCTCTTCGTCCTCCCATTTGATCCGTAGGCCTTCTTTGGACTAAGTTCGTCTCGTTCTACCATCCTCGTCCTACCATTTGATCCGTTGGCATTCTTTGGACGAAGTTCGTATCGTTCGTCCATGTTGGTCCTCCCATTTGATCCGTTGTTATTCTTTGGACCAAGTTCGTCTCGTTCGTCCATCTTCGTCCTCCCATTTGATCCATAGGCCTTCTTTGGACCAAGTTCTTCTCGTTCTACCATATTCGTCCTCCCATTTGATCCGTAGGCCTTCTTTGGACCAAATTCGTCTCGTTCGTCCATCTTCGTCCTCCCATTTGATCCGTTGGCATTCTTTGGACCAAGTTCGTCTCGTTCGTCCATCTTCGTCCTCCCATTTGATCCGTTGGCCTTCTTTCGACCAACTTCGTCTCGTTCGTCCTCCAATTTGATCCGTAGGCCTTCTTTGGACTAAGTTCGTCTCGTTCTACCATCCTCGTCCTCCCATTTGATCCGTTGGCATTCTTTGGTACAAGTTCGTCTCGTTCGTCCATCTTCGTCCTCCCATTTGATCTGTTGGCATTCTTTGGTACAAGTTCGTCTCGTTCGTCAATCTTCGTCCTCCCATTTGATCCATTGTTATTCTTTGGACGAAGTTCGTCTCGTTCGTCCATCTTTGTGCTCCCATTTGATCCGTTGGCCTTCTTTGGACCAAGTTCGTCTCGTTCGTCCATCTTCGTCCTCCCGTTTGATCCGTTGGCCTTCTTCGGACTAAGTTCGTCTCGTTCTACCATCTTCGTCCTTCCATTTGATCCATTGGCATTCTTTGGACCAAGTTCGTATCGTTCGTCCATCTTGGTCCTCCCATTTGATCCGTTGTTATTCTTTGGACCAAGTTCGTCTCGTTCGTCCATCTTCGTCCTCCCATTTGATCCCTTGGCATTCTTTGGACCAAGTTCGTCTCGTTCGTCCCTCTTCGTCGTCCCATTTGATCCGTAGGCCTTCTTTGGACTTAGTTCGTCTCGTTCTACCATCTTCATCCTCCCATTTGATCTGTTGGCATTCTTTGGACCAAGTTCGTCTCGTTCGTCCATCTTCGTCCTTCCATTTGATCCTTAGGCCTTCTTTGGACCAAGTTCTTCTCGTTCCTCCATCTTCGTCCTCCCATTTGATCCAGTGGCATTCTTTGGACCAAGTTCGTCTCGTTCGTCCCTCTTCGTCCTCCCATTTCATCCGTTGTTATTCTTTGGACCAAGTTCGTCTCGTTCGTCCATCTTTGTCCTCCCATTTGATCCGTTGGCATTCTTTGGACCAAGTTCATCTCGTTCGTCCATCTTCGTCCTCCCATTTGATCCGTTGTTATTCTTTGCACCAAGTTCGTCTCGTTCGTCCATCTTCGTCCTCCCATTTGATCTGTAGGCCTTCTTTGGACCAAGTTTGTCTCGTTCTACCATATTCGTCCTCCCATTTGATTCGTAGGCCTTCTTTGGACCAATTTCGTCTCGTTTGTCCATCTTCGTCCTACCATTTGATCCGTTGGCATTCTTTGGACCAAGTTCGTCTCGTTCGTCAATGTTCGTCCTCCCATTTGATCTGTTGGCCTTCTTTGGACCTAGTTCGTCCCTCTTCGTCCTCCCATTTGATCCGTAGGCCTTCTTTGGACTAAGTTCGTCTCGTTCTACCATCCTCGTCCTACCATTTGATCCGTTGGCATTCTTTGGACGAAGTTCGTATCGTTCGTCCATGTTGGTCCTCCCATTTGATCCGTTGTTATTCTTTGGACCAAGTTCGTCTCGTTCGTCCATCTTCGTCCTCCCATTTGATCCATAGGCCTTCTTTGGACCAAGTTCTTCTCGTTCGTCCATCTTCGTCCTCCCATTTGATCCGTTGGCATTCTTTGGACCAAGTTCGTCTCGTTCGTCCATCTTTGTGCTCCCATTTGATCCGTTGGCTTTCTTTGGGCCAAGTTCGTCTCGTTCGTCCATCTTCGTCCTCCCATTTGATCCGTTGGCATTCTTTGGACCAAGTTCGTCTCGTTGGTCCATCTTCGTCCTCCCATTTGATCTGTAGGCCTTCTTTGGAGCAAATTCGTCTCGTTCGTCCCTCTTCGTACTCCCATTTGATCCGTAGGCCTTCTTTGGACTAAGTTCATCTCGTTCGTCCATCTTCGTCCTCCCATTTGATCCGTTGTTATTCTTTGGACCAAGTTCGTCTCGTTCGTCCATCTTCGTCCTCCCATTTGATCCGTAGGCCTTCTTTGGACCAATTTTGTCTCATTCTACCATATTCGTCCTCCCATTTGATCCGTAGGCCTTCTTTGGACCAAATTCGTCTCGTTCGTCCATCTTCGTCCTCCCATTTGATCCGTTGGCATTCTTTGGACCAAGTTCGTCTCGTTCGTCCATCTTCGTCCTCCCATTTGATCCGTTGGCCTTCTTTCGACCAAGTTCGTCTCGTTCGTCCTCTCATTTGATCCGTTGGCATTCTTTGGACTAAGTTCGTCTCGTTCTACCATCTTCGTCCTCCCATTTGATCCATTGTTATTCTTTGGACCAAGTTCGTCTCGTTCGTCCATCTTCGTCCTCCCATTTGATCCGTTGGCCTTCTTTGGACCAAGTTCGTCTCGTTCGTCCCTCTTCGTCCTCCCATTTGATCCGTAGGCCTTCTTTGGACTAAGTTCGTCTCGTTCTACCATCCTGGTCCTCCCATTTGATCCGTTGGCATTCTTTGGACGAAGTTCGTATCGTTCGTCCATCTTGGTCCTCCCATTTGATCCGTTGTTATTCTTTGGACCAAGTTCGTCTCGTTCGTCCATCTTCGTCCTCCCATTTGATCCCTTGGCATTCTTTGGACCAAGTTCGTCTCGTTCGCCCCTCTTCGTCGCCCCATTTGATCCGTAGGCCTTCTTTGGACTTAGTTCGTCTCGTTCTACCATCTTCATCCTCCCATTTGATCTGTTGGCATTCTTTGGACCAAGTTCGTCTCGTTCGTCCATCTTCGTCCTCCCATTTGATCCTTAGGCCTTCTTTGGACCAAGTTCTTCTCGTTCGTCCATCTTTGTCCTCCCATTTGATCCAGTGGCATTCTTTGGACCAAGTTCGTCTCGTTCGTCCCTCTTCGTCCTCCCATTTCATCCGTTGTTATTCTTTGGACCAAGTTCGTCTCGTTCGTCCATCTTTGTCCTCCCATTTGATCCGTTGGCCTTCTTTCGACCAACTTCGTCTCGTTCGTCCTCCCATTTGATCCTTAGGCCTTCTTTGGACCAAGTTCTTCTCGTTCGTCCATCTTTGTCCTCCCATTTGATCCAGTGGCATTCTTTGGACCAAGTTCGTCTCGTTCGTCCATCTTTGTCCTCCCATTTGATCCGTTGGCCTTCTTTCGACCAAGTTCGTCTCGTTCGTCCATCTTCGTCCTCCCATTTGATCCCTTGGCATTCTTTGGACCAAGTTCGTCTCGTTCGCCCCTCTTCGTCGCCCCATTTGATCCGTAGGCCTTCTTTGGACTTAGTTCGTCTCGTTCTACCATCTTCATCCTCCCATTTGATCTGTTGGCATTCTTTGGACCAAGTTCGTCTCGTTCGTCCATCTTCGTCCTCCCATTTGATCCTTAGGCCTTCTTTGGACCAAGTTCTTCTCGTTCGTCCATCTTTGTCCTCCCATTTGATCCAGTGGCATTCTTTGGACCAAGTTCGTCTCGTTCGTCCATCTTCGTCCTCCCATTTGATCCGTTGTTATTCTTTGCAACAAGTTCGTCTCGTTCGTCCATCTTCGTCCTCCCATTTGATCTGTAGGCCTTCTTTGGACCAAGTTTGTCTCGTTCTACCATATTCGTCCTCCCATTTGATCCGTAGGCCTTCTTTGGACCAATTTCGTCTCGTTCGTCCATCTTCGTCCTCCCATTTGATCCGTTGGCATTCTTTGGACCAAGTTCGTCTCGTTCGTCAATGTTCATTGTCCCATTTGATCCGTTCGCCTTCTTTGGACCTAGTTCGTCTCGTTCGTCCCTCTTCGTCCTCCCATTTGATCCGTAGGCCTTCTTTGGACTAAGTTCATCTCGTTCTACCATCCTCGTCCTACCATTTGATCCGTTGGCATTCTTTGGACGAAGTTCGTATCGTTCGTCTATCTTGGTCCTCCCATTTGATCCGTTGTTACTCTTTGGACCAAGTTCGTCTCGTTCGTCCATCTTCGTCCTCCCATTTGATCCATAGGCCTTCTTTGGACCAAGTTCTTCTCGTTCGTCCATCTTCGTCCTCCCATTTGATCCGTTGGCATTCTTTGGACCAAGTTTGTCTCGTTCGTCCATCTTTGTGCTCCCATTTGATCCGTTGGCTTTCTTTGGGCCAAGTTCGTCTCGTTCGTCCATCTTCGTCCTCCCATTTGATCCGTTGGCATTCTTTGGACCAAGTTCGTCTCGTTGGTCCATCTTCGTCCTCCCATTTGATCTGTAGGCCTTCTTTGGACCAAGTTCGTCTCGTTCGTCCCTCTTCATACTCCCATTTGATCCGTAGGCCTTCTGTGGACTAAGTTCATCTCGTTCGTCCATCTTCGTCCTCCCATTTGATCCGTTGTTATTCTTTGGACCAAGTTCGTCTCGTTCGTCCATCTTCGTCCTCCCATTTGATCCGTAGGCCTTCTTTGGACCAAGTTTGTCTCATTCTACCATATTCGTCCTCCCATTTGATCCGTAGGCTTTCTTTGGACCAAATTCGTCTCGTTCGTCCATATTCGTCCTTCCATTTGATCCGTTGGCATTCTTTGGACCAAGTTCGTCTCGTTCGTCCATCTTCGTCCTCCCTGATCCGTTGGCCTTCTTTCGACCAAGTTCGTCTCGTTCGTCCTCCCATTTGATCCGTAGGCCTTCTTTGGACTAAGTTCGTCTCGTTATACCATCCTCGTCCTCCCATTTGATCCGTTGGCATTCTTTGGTACAAGTTCGTCTCGTTCGTCCATCTTCGTCCTCCCATTTGATCCATTGTTATTCTTTGGACCAAGTTCGTCTCGTTCGTCCATCTTTGTCCTCCCATTTGATCCGTTGGCCTTCTTCGGACCAAGTTCGTCTCGTTCGTCCATCTTCGTCCTACCATTTGATCTGCTGGCCTTCTTCGGACTAAGTTTGTCTCGTTCTACCATCTTCCTCCTCCCATTTGATCCGTTGACATTCTTTGGACCAAGTTCGTATCGTTCATCCATCTTGGTCCTCCCATTTGATCCGTTGTTATTCTTTGGACCAAGTTCGTCTCGTTCGTCCATCTTCGTCCTCCCATTTGATCCGTAGGCCTTCTTTGGACCAAGTTCGTCTCGTTCGTCTATCTTCATCCTCCCATTTGATCCCTAGGCCTTCTTTGGACCAAGTTCGTCTCGTTCGTCCATCTTTGTCCTCCCCTTTGATCCGTTGGCATTCTTTGGACCAAGTTCGTCTCGTTCGTCCATCTTTGTCCTCCCATTTGATCCATTGGCATTCATTGGCCCAATTCGTCTCGTTTGTCCATCTTCGTCCTCCATTTTAATCCTTGGCATTGTTTGGACCAAGTTCGTCTCGTTCGTCCATCTTCGTCCTCCCATTTGATCCGTAAGCCTTCTTTGGACCAAGTTCGTCTCGTTCGTCCCTCTTCGTCCTCCCATTTGATCTGTAGGCCTTCTTTGGACGAAGTTCGTCTCGTTCCTCCATCTTCGTCCTCCCATTTGATCTGTTGGCATTCTTTGGTACAAGTTCGTCTCGTTCGTCCATCTTCGTCCTCCCATTTGATCCATTGTTATTCTTTGGACCAAGTTCGTCTCGTTCGTCCATCGTTGTGCTCCCATTTGATCCGTTGGCCTTCTTCGGACCAAGTTCGTCTCGTTCGTCCATCTTCGTCCTCCCATTTGATCCGGTGGCCTTCTTCGGACTAAGTTCGTCTCGTTCTACCATCTTCGTCCTCCCATTTGATCCGTTGGCATTCTTTGGACCAAGTTCGTATCGTTCGTCCATCTTGGTCCTCCCATTTGATCCGTTGTTATTCTTTCGACCAAGTTCGTTTCGTTCGTCCATCTTCGTCCTCCCAATTGATCCATTGGCATTCTTTGGACCAAGTTCGTCTCGTTCGTCCCTCTTCGTCGTCCCATTTGATCCGTAGGTCTTCTTTGGACTTAGTTCGTCTCGTTCTACCATCTTCATCCTCCCATTTGATCTGTTGGCATTCTTTGGACCAAGTTCGTCTCGTTCGTCCATCTTCGTCCTCCCATTTGATCCTTAGGCCTTCTTTGGACCAAGTTTGTCTCATTCTACCATATTCGTCCTCCCATTTGATCTGTAGGCCTTCTTTGGACCAAGTTCGTCTCGTTCGTCCATCTTCGTCCTCCCATTTGATCCCTAGGCCTTCTTTGGACCAAGTTCGTCTCTTTCGTCCATCTTCGTCCTTCCATTTGATCCATAGGCCATCTTTGGACCAAGTTCGTCTCGTTCGTCCATCTTTGTCCTCCCATTTGATCCGTTGGCATTCTTTGGACCAAGTTCGTCTCGTTCGTCCATCTTTGTCCTCCCATTTGATCCATTGGCATTCATTGGCCCAAGTTCGTCTCGTTCGTCCACCTTCGTCCTCCATTTTGATCCTTGGCATTCTTTGTACCAAGTTCGTCTCGTTCGTCCATCTTCGTCCTCCCATTTGATCCGTAAGCCTTCTTTCGACCAAGTTTGTCTCGTTCGTCCCTCTTCGTCCTCCCATTTGATTCGTAGGCCTTCTTTGGACGAAGTTCGTCTCGTTTGTCCATCTTCGTCCTCCCATTTGATCTGTTGGCATTCTTTGGTACAAGTTCGTCTCGTTCGTCCATCTTCGTCCTCCCCATTTGATCCATTGTTATTCTTTGGACCAAGTTCGTCTCGTTCATCCATCTTTGTCCTCCCATTTGATCCGTTGGCCTTCTTCGGACCAAGTTCGTCTCGTTCGTCCATCTTCGTCCTCCCATTTGATCCGTTGGCCTTCTTCGGACTAAGTTCGTCTCGTTCTACCATCTTCGTCCTCCCATTTGATCCGTTGGCATTCTTTGGACCAAGTTCGTATCGTTCGTCCATCTTGGTCCTCCCATTTGATCCGTTGTTATTCTTTCGACCAAGTTCGTCTCGTTCGTCCATCTTCGTCCTCCCAATTGATCCATTGGCATTCTTTGGACCAAGTTCTTCTCGTTCGTCCCTCTTCGTCCTCCCATTTGATCCAGTGGCATTCTTTGGACCAAGTTCGTCTCGTTCGTCCCTCTTCGTCCTCCCATTTGATCCGTTGTTATTCTTTGGACCAAGTTCGTCTCGTTCGTCCATCTTCGTCCTCCCATTTGATCCGTTGGCGTTCTTTGGACCAAGTTCGTCTCGTTCGTCCCTCTTCGTCCTCCCATTTGATCCGTAGGCCTTCTTTGGACTAAGTTCATCTCGTTCTACCATCCTGGTCCTCCCATTTGATCCGTTGGCTTTCTTTCGACCAAGTTCGTCTCGTTCGTCCTCCCATTTGATCCGTAGGCCTTCTTTGGTCTAAGTTCGTCTCGTTCTACCATTCTCGTCCTCCCATTTGATCCGTTGGCATTCTTTGGTACAAGTTCGTCTCGTTCGTCCATCTTCGTCCTCCCATTTGATCCATTGTTATTCTTTGGACCAAGTTCGTCTCGTTCGTCCATCTTCGTCATCCCATTTGATCCGTTGGCCTTTTTTGGACCAAGTTCGTCTCGTTCGTCCCTCTTCGTCCTCCCATTTGATCCGTAGGCCTTCTTTGGACTAAGTTCGTCTCGTTCTACCATCCTGGTCCTCCCATTTGATCCGTTGGCATTCTTTGGACGAAGTTCGTATCGTTCGTCCATCTTCGTCCTCCCATTTGATCCGTTGGCATTCTTTGGTACAAGTTCGTCTCGTTCGTCCATCTTCGTCCTCCCATTTGATCCCTAGGCCTTCTTTGGACCAAGTTCGTCTCTTTCGTCCATCTTCGTCCTTCCATTTGATCCATAGGCCTTCTTTGGACCAAGTTCGTCTCGTTCGTCCATCTTTGTCCTCCCATTTGATCCGTTGGCATTCTTTGGACCAAGTTCGTCTCGTTCGTCCATCTTTGTCCTCCCATTTGATCCATTGGCATGCATTGGCCCAAGTTCGTCTCGTTCGTCCACCTTCGTCCTCCATTTTGATCCTTGGCATTCTTTGGACCAAGTTCGTCTCGTTCGCCCATCTTCGTCCTCCCATTTGATCCGTAAGCCTTCTTTGGAGCAAGTTCGTCTCGTTCGTCCCTCTTCGTCCTCCCATTTGATTCGTAGGCCTTCTTTGGACGAAGTTCGTCTCGTTCGTCCATCTTCGTCCTCCCATTTGATCTGTTGGCATTCTTTGGTACAAGTTCGTCTCGTTCGTCCATCTTCGTCCTCCCATTTGATCCATTGTTATTCTTTGGACCAAGTTCGTCTCGTTCGTCCATCTTTGTCCTCCCATTTGATCCGTTGGCATTCTTTGGACCAAGTTCGTCTCATTCGTCCATCTTTGTCCTCCCATTTGATCCTTTGGCATGCATTGGCCCAAGTTCGTCTCGTTCGTCCACCTTCGTCCTCCATTTTGATCCTTGGCATTCTTTGGACCAAGTTCGTCTCGTTCGTCCATCTTCGTCCTCCCATTTGATCCGTAAGCCTTCTTTGGACGAAGTTCGTCTCGTTCCTCCATCTTCGTCCTCCCATTTGATCTGTTGGCATTCTTTGGTACAAGTTCGTCTCGTTCGTCCATCTTCGTCCTCCCATTTGATCCATTGTTATTCTTTGGACCAAGTTCGTCTCGTTCGTCCATCTTCGTCCTCCCATTTGATCCATTGTTATTCTTTGGACCAAGTTCGTCTCCTTCGTCCATCTTTGTCCTCCCATTTGATCCATTGGCATTCTTTGGACCAAGTTCATCTCGTTCGTCCATCTTCGTCGTCCCATTTGATCCGTAGGTCTTCTTTGGACTTAGTTCGTCTCGTTCTACTATCTTCGTCCTCCCATTGGATCTGTTGGCATTCTTTGGACCAAGTTCGTCTCGTTCGTCCATCTTCGTCCTCCCATTTGATCCTTAGGCCTTCTTTGGACCAAGTTCTTCTCGTTCGTCCATCTTCGTCCTCCCATTTGATCCAGTGGCATTCTTTGGACCAAGTTCGTCTCGTTCGTCCCTCTTCGTCCTCCCATTTGATCCGTTGTTATTCTTTGGACCAAGTTCGTCTCGTTCGTCCATCTTCGTCCTCCCATTTGATCCGTTGGCGTTCTTTGGACCAAGTTCGTCTCGTTCGTCCCTCTTCGTCCTCCCATTTGATCCGTAGGCCTTCTTTGGACTAAGTTCATCTCGTTCTACCATCCTGGTCCTCCCATTTGATCCGTTGGCTTTCTTTCGACCAAGTTCGTCTCGTTCGTCCTCCCATTTGATCCGTAGGCCTTCTTTGGACTAAGTTCGTCTCGTTCTACCATCCTCGTCCTCCCATTTGATCCGTTGGCATTCTTTGGTACAAGTTCGTCTCGTTCGTCCATCTTCGTCCTCCCATTTGATCCATTGTTATTCTTTGGACCAAGTTCGTCTCGTTCGTCCATCTTCGTCCTCCCATTTGATCCGTTGGCCTTTTTTGGACCAAGTTCGTCTCGTTCGTCCCTCTTCGTCCTCCCATTTGATCCGTAGGCCTTCTTTGGACTAAGTTCGTCTCGTTCTACCATCCTGGTCCTCCCATTTGATCCGTTGGCATTCTTTGGACGAAGTTCGTATCGTTCGTCCATCTTCGTCCTCCCATTTGATCCGTTGGCATTCTTTGGTACAAGTTCGTCTCGTTCGTCTATCTTCGTCCTCCTATTTGATCCCTAGGCCTTCTTTGGACCAAGTTCATCTCTTTCGTCCATCTTCGTCCTTCCATTTGATCCATAGGCCTTCTTTGGACCAAGTTCGTCTCGTTCGTCCATCTTTGTCCTCCCATTTGATCCGTTGGCATTCTTTGGACCAAGTTCGTCTCGTTCGTCCATCTTTGTCCTCCCATTTGATCCATTGGCATGCATTGGCCCAAGTTCGTCTCGTTCGTCCACCTTCGTCCTCCATTTTGATCCTTGGCATTCTTTGGACCAAGTTCGTCTCGTTCGTCCATCTTCGTCCTCCCATTTGATCCGTAAGCCTTCTTTGGAGCAAGTTCGTCTCGTTCGTCCCTCTTCGTCCTCCCATTTGATTCGTAGGCCTTCTTTGGACGAAGTTCGTCTCGTTCGTCCATCTTCGTCCTCCCATTTGATCTGTTGGCATTCTTTGGTACAAGTTCGTCTCGTTCGTCCATCTTCGTCCTCCCATTTGATCCATTGTTATTCTTTGGACCAAGTTCGTCTCGTTCGTCCATCTTTGTCCTCCCATTTGATCCGTTGGCATTCTTTGGACCAAGTTCGTCTCATTCGTCCATCTTTGTCCTCCCATTTGATCCTTTGGCATGCATTGGCCCAAGTTCGTCTCGTTCGTCCACCTTCGTCCTCCATTTTGATCCTTGGCATTCTTTGGACCAAGTTCGTCTCGTTCGTCCATCTTCGTCCTCCCATTTGATCCGTAAGCCTTCTTTGGACGAAGTTCGTCTCGTTCATCCATCTTCGTCCTCCCATTTGATCTGTTGGCATTCTTTGGTACAAGTTCGTCTCGTTCGTCCATCTTCGTCCTCCCATTTGATCCATTGTTATTCTTTGGACCAAGTTCGTCTCGTTCGTCCATCTTCGTCCTCCCATTTGATCCATTGTTATTCTTTGGACCAAGTTCGTCTCCTTCGTCCATCTTTGTCCTCCCATTTGATCCATTGGCATTCTTTGGACCAAGTTCATCTCGTTCGTCCATCTTCGTCGTCCCATTTGATCCGTAGGTCTTCTTTGGACTTAGTTCGTCTCGTTCTACTATCTTCGTCCTCCCATTGGATCTGTTGGCATTCTTTGGACCAAGTTCGTCTCGTTCGTCCATCTTCGTCCTCCCATTTGATCCTTAGGCCTTCTTTGGACCAAGTTCTTCTCGTTCGTCCATCTTCGTCCTCCCATTTGATCCAGTGGCATTCTTTGGACCAAGTTCGTCTCGTTCGTCCCTCTTCGTCCTCCCATTTGATCCGTTGTTATTCTTTGGACCAAGTTCGTCTCGTTCGTCCATCTTCGTCCTCCCATTTGATCCGTTGGCGTTCTTTGGACCAAGTTCGTCTCGTTCGTCCCTCTTCGTCCTCCCATTTGATCCGTAGGCCTTCTTTGGACTAAGTTCATCTCGTTCTACCATCCTGGTCCTCCCATTTGATCCGTTGGCTTTCTTTCGACCAAGTTCGTCTCGTTCGTCCTCCCATTTGATCCGTAGGCCTTCTTTGGACTAAGTTCGTCTCGTTCTACCATCCTCGTCCTCCCATTTGATCCGTTGGCATTCTTTGGACGAAGTTCGTATCGTTCGTCCATCTTCGTCCTCCCATTTGATCCGTTGGCATTCTTTGGTACAAGTTCGTCTCGTTCGTCCATCTTCGTCCTCCCATTTGATCCCTAGGCCTTCTTTGGACCAAGTTCGTCTCTTTCGTCCATCTTCGTCCTTCCATTTGATCCATAGGCCTTCTTTGGACCAAGTTCGTCTCGTTCGTCCATCTTTGTCCTCCCATTTGATCCGTTGGCATTCTTTGGACCAAGTTCGTCTCGTTCGTCCATCTTTGTCCTCCCATTTGATCCATTGGCATGCATTGGCCCAAGTTCGTCTCGTTCGTCCACCTTCGTCCTCCATTTTGATCCTTGGCATTCTTTGGACCAAGTTCGTCTCGTTCGTCCATCTTCGTCCTCCCATTTGATCCGTAAGCCTTCTTTGGAGCAAGTTCGTCTCGTTCGTCCCTCTTCGTCCTCCCATTTGATTCGTAGGCCTTCTTTGGACGAAGTTCGTCTCGTTCGTCCATCTTCGTCCTCCCATTTGATCTGTTGGCATTCTTTGGTACAAGTTCGTCTCGTTCGTCCATCTTCGTCCTCCCATTTGATCCATTGTTATTCTTTGGACCAAGTTCGTCTCGTTCGTCCATCTTTGTCCTCCCATTTGATCCGTTGGCATTCTTTGGACCAAGTTCGTCTCATTCGTCCATCTTTGTCCTCCCATTTGATCCTTTGGCATGCATTGGCCCAAGTTCGTCTCGTTCGTCCACCTTCGTCCTCCATTTTGATCCTTGGCATTCTTTGGACCAAGTTCGTCTCGTTCGTCCATCTTCGTCCTCCCATTTGATCCGTAAGCCTTCTTTGGACGAAGTTCGTCTCGTTCATCCATCTTCGTCCTCCCATTTGATCTGTTGGCATTCTTTGGTACAAGTTCGTCTCGTTCGTCCATCTTCGTCCTCCCATTTGATCCATTGTTATTCTTTGGACCAAGTTCGTCTCGTTCGTCCATCTTCGTCCTCCCATTTGATCCATTGTTATTCTTTGGACCAAGTTCGTCTCCTTCGTCCATCTTTGTCCTCCCATTTGATCCATTGGCATTCTTTGGACCAAGTTCATCTCGTTCGTCCATCTTCGTCGTCCCATTTGATCCGTAGGTCTTCTTCGGACTTAGTTCGTCTCGTTCTACTATCTTCGTCCTCCCATTGGATCTGTTGGCATTCTTTGGACCAAGTTCGTCTCGTTCGTCCATCTTCGTCCTCCCATTTGATCCTTAGGCCTTCTTTGGACCAAGTTCTTCTCGTTCGTCCATCTTCGTCCTCCCATTTGATATAGTGGCATTCTTTGGACCAAGTTCGTCTCGTTCGTCCCTCTTCGTCCTCCCATTTGATCCGTTGTTATTCTTTGGACCAAGTTCGTCTCCTTCGTCCATCTTTGTCCTCCCATTTGATCCATTGGCATTCTTTGGACCAAGTTCATCTCGTTCGTCCATCTTCGTCCTCCCATTTGATCCGTTGTTATTCTTTGGACCAAGTTCGTCTCGTTCGTCCATCTTCGTCCTGCCATTTGATCCGCTGGCCTTCTTCGGACTAAGTTCGTCTCGTTCTACCATCTTCGTCCTCCCATTTGATCCGTTGGCATTCTTTGGACCAAGTTCGTATCGTTCGTCCATCTTGGTCCTCCCATTTGATCCGTTGTTATTCTTTGGACCAAGTTCGTCTCGTTCGTCCATCTTCGTCCTCGCATTTGATCCGTAGGCCTTCTTTGGACCAAGTTCGTCTCGTTCGTCCATCTTCGTCCTCCCATTTGATCCCTAGGCCTTCTTTGGACCAAGTTCGTCTCGTTCGTCCATCTTGGTCCTCCCATTTGATCCGTTGTTATTCTTTGGACCAAGTTCGTCTCGTTCGTCCATCTTCGTCCTCCCAATTGATCCATTGGCATTATTTGGACCAAGTTTGTCTCGTTCGTCCCTCTTCGTCGTCCCATTTGATCCGTAGGTCTTCTTTGGACTTAGTTCGTCTCGTTCTACCATCTTCATCCTCCCATTTGATCTGTTGGCATTCTTTGGACCAAGTTCGTCTCGTTCGTCCATCTTCGTCCTCCCATTTGATCCTTAGGCCTTCTTTGGACCAAGTTCTTCTCGTTCGTCCCTCTTCGTCCTCCCATTTGATCCGTTGTTATTCTTTGGACCAAGTTCGTCTCCTTCGTCCATCTTTGTCCTCCCATTTGATCTGTTGGCATTCTTTGGACCAAGTTCATCTCGTTCGTCCATCTTCGTCCTCCCATTTGATCAGTTGTTATTCTTTGGACCAAGTTCGTCTCGTTCGTCCATCTTCGTCCTGCCATTTGATCCGCTGGCCTTCTTCGAACTAAGTTCGTCTCGTTCGTCCATCTTCGTCCTCCCATTTGATCCGTAAGCCTTCTTTGGACCAAGTTCGTCTCGTTCGTCCCTCTTCGTCCTCCCATTTGATCCGTAGGACTTCTTTGGACGAAGTTCGTCTCGTTCGTCCATCTTCGTCCTCACATTTGATCCGTTGGCCTTCTTCGGACTAAGTTCGTCTCGTTCTTCCATCTTCGTCCTCCCATTTGATCCGTTCGCATTCTTTGGACCAAGTTCGTATCGTTCGTCCATCTTGGTCCTCCCATTTGATCCGTTGTTATTCTTTGGACCAAGTTCGTCTCGTTCGTCCATCTTCGTCCTCCCAATTGATCCATTGGCATTATTTAGACCAAGTTTGTCTCGTTCGTCCCTCTTTGTCGTCCCATTTGATCCGTAGGTCTTCTTTGGACTTAGTTCGTATCGTTCTACCATCTTCATCCTCCCATTTGATCTGTTGGCATTCTTTGGACCAAGTTCGTCTCGTTCGTCCATCTTCGTCCTCCCATTTGATCCTTAGGCCTTCTTTGGACCAAGTTCTTCTCGTTCGTCCATCTTCGTCCTCCCATTTGATCCAGTGGCATTCTTTGGACCAAGTTCGTCTCGTTCGTCCACCTTCGTCCTCGATTTTGATCCTTGGCATTCTTTGGACCAAGTTCATCTCGTTCGTCCATCTTCGTCCTCCCATTTGATCTGTTGGCATTCTTTGGTACAAGTTCGTCTCGTTCGTCCATCTTCGTCCTCCCATTTGATCCATTGTTATTCTTTGGACCAAGTTCGTCTCGTTCGTCCATCTTCGTCCTCCCATTTGATCCGTTGGCCTTCTTCGGACTAAGTTCGTCTCGTTCGACCATCTTCGTCCTCCCATTTGATCCGTTGGCATTCATTGGACCAAGTTCGTATCGTTCGTCCATCTTGGTCCTCCTATTTGATCCGTTGTTATTCTTTGGACCAAGTTCGTCTCGTTCGTCCATCTTCGTCCTCCCAATTGATCCATTGGCATTCTTTGAACCAAGTTCGTCTCATTCGTCCCTCTTCGTCGTCCCATTTGATCCGTAGGTCTTCTTTGGACTTAGTTCGTCTCGTTCTACCATCTTCATCCTCCCATTTGATCTGTTGGCATTCTTTGGACCAAGTTCGTCTCGTTCGTCCATCTTCGTCCTCCCATTTGATCCGTAGGCCTTCTTTGGACTAAGTTCTTCTCGTTCGTCCATCTTCGTCCTCCCATTTGATCCAGTGGCATTCTTTGGACCAAGTTATTCTCGTTCGTCCCTCTTCGTCCTCCCATTTGATCCGTTGTTAATCTTTGGACCAAGTTCGTCTCCTTCGTCCATCTTTGTCCTCCCATTTGATCCGTTGGCATTCTTTGGACCAAGTTCCTCTCGTTCGTCCATCTTCGTCCTCCCATTTGATCCGTTGTTATTCTTTGGACCAAGTTCGTCTCGTTCATCCCTCTTCGTCCTCCCATTTGATCCGTAGGCCTTCTTTGGACTAAGTTCGTCTCGTTCTACCATCCTGGTCCTCCCATTTGATCCGTTGGCATTGTTTGGACGAAGTTCGTATCGTTCGTCCATCTTGGTCCTCCCATTTGATCCGTTGTTATTCTTTGGACCAAGTTCGTCTCGTTCGTCCATATTCGTCCTCCCATTTGATCCATAGGCCTTCTTTGGACCAAGTTCTTCTCATTCATCCATCTTCGTCCTCCCATTTGATCCGTTGGCATTCTTTGGACCAAGTTCGTCTCGTTCGTCCATCTTTTTCCTCCCATTTGATCCTTGGCATTCTTTGGACCAAGTTCGCCTCGTTCGTCCCTCTTCGTCCTCCCATTTGATCCGTAGGCCTTCTTTGGACGAAGTTCGCCTCGTTCGTCCATCTTCGTGCTCCCATTTGATCTGTTGGCATTCTTTGGTACAAGTTCGTCTCGTTCGTCCATCTTCGTCCTCCCATTTGATCCATTGTTATTCTTTGGACGAAGTTCGTCTCGTTCGTCCATCTTCGTCCTCCCATTTGATCCGTAAGACTTCTTTGGACCAAGTTCGCCTCGTTCGTCCCTCTTCGTCCTCCCATTTGATCCGTAGGCCTTCTTTGGACGAAGTTCGTCTCGTTCGTCCATCTTCGTGCTCCCATTTGATCTGTTGGCATTCTTTGGTACAAGTTCGTCTCGTTCGTCCGTCTTCGTCCTCCCATTTGATCCATTGTTATTCTTTGGACGAAGTTCGTCTCATTCGTCCATCTTTGTCCTCCCATTTGATCCGTTGGCCTTCTTCGGACCAAGTTCGTCTCGTTCGTCCATCTTCGTCCTCCCATTTGATCCGCTGGCCTTCTTCGGACTAAGTTCGTCTCGTTCTACCATCTTCGTCCTCCCATTTGATCCATAGGCCTTCTTTGGACCAAGTTCGTCTCGTTCGTCCATCTTCGTCCTCCCATTTGATCCTTAAGCCTTCTTTGGACCAGGTTCGTCTCGTTGGTCCCTCTTCGTCCTCCCATTAGATCCGTAGGCCTTCTTTGGACCAAGTTCGTCTCGTTCGTCCATCTTCGTCCTCCCATTTGATCCGTTGGCATTCTTTGGACCAAGTTCGTCTCGTTCCTCCATTTTCATCCTCCCATTTGATCCGTAGGCCTTCTTTGGAGCAAGTTCGTCTCGTTTGTCCCTCTTCGTCCTCCCATTTGATCCGTAGGCCTTCTTTGGACTAAGTTCGTCTCGTTCTACAATCTTCGTCCTCCCATTTGATCCGTTGGCATTCTTTGGACCAAGTTCGTCTCGTTCGTCCATCTTCGTCCACCCATTTGATCCGTAGGCCTTCTTTGGACCAAGTTTGTCTCCTTCTACCATATTCGTCGTCCCATTTGATCCGTAGGCCTTCTTTGGACCAATTTCGTCTCGTTCGTCTATCTTCGTCCTCCCATTTGATCCGTTGCATTCTTTGGACTAAGTTCGTCTCGTTCATCCATCTTCGTCCTCCCATTTGATCCGT
Organism: Glycyrrhiza uralensis; assembly: GCA_030159175.1. NCBI lineage: Eukaryota > Viridiplantae > Streptophyta > Magnoliopsida > Fabales > Fabaceae > Glycyrrhiza > Glycyrrhiza uralensis. The sequence continues at coordinate 20,506 of BRZY01000021.1, read as the reverse complement.
AGGCCTTCTTTGGACTAAGTTCGTCTCGTTCTACCATCCATGTCCTCCCATTTGATCCGTTGGCATTGTTTCGACGAAGTTCGTATCGTTCGTCCATCTTGGTCCTCCCATTTGATCCGTTGTTATTCTTTGGACCAAGTTCGTCTCGTTCGTCCATCTTCGTCCTCCCATTTGATCCATAGGCCTTCTTTGGACCAAGTTCTTCTCATTCATCCATCTTCGTCGTCCCATTTGATCCGTTGGCATTCTTTGGACCAAGTTCGTCTCGTTCGTCCATCTTTTTCCTCCCATTTGATCCCTTAGCATTCACTGGACCAAGTTCGTCTCGTTCGTCCATCTTCGTCCTCCATTTTGATCCTTGGCATTCTTTGGACCAAGTTCGCCTCGTTCGTCCCTCTTCGTCCTCCCATTTGATCCGTAGGCCTTCTTTGGACGAAGTTCGCCTCGTTCGTCCATCTTCGTGCTCCCATTTGATCTGTTGGCATTCTTTGGTACAAGTTCGTCTCGTTCGTCCATCTTCGTCCTCCCATTTGATCCATTGTTATTCTTTGGACGAAGTTCGTCTCGTTCGTCCATCTTCGTCCTCCCATTTGATCCGTAAGACTTCTTTGGACCAAGTTCGCCTCGTTCGTCCCTCTTCGTCCTCCCATTTGATCCGTAGGCCTTCTTTGGACGAAGTTCGTCTCATTCGTCCATCTTCGTGCTCCCATTTGATCTGTTGGCATTCTTTGGTACAAGTTCGTCTCGTTCGTCCGTCTTCGTCCTCCCATTTGATCCATTGTTATTCTTTGGACGAAGTTCGTCTCATTCGTCCATCTTTGTCCTCCCATTTGATCCGTTGGCCTTCTTCGGACCAAGTTCGTCTCGTTCGTCCATCTTCGTCCTCCCATTTGATCCGCTGGCCTTCTTCGGACTAAGTTCGTCTCGTTCTACCATCTTCGTCCTCCCATTTGATCCGTAGGCCTTCTTTGGACCAAGTTCGTCTCGTTCGTCCATCTTCGTCCTCCCATTTGATCCTTAAGCCTTCTTTGGACCAGGTTCGTCTCGTTGGTCCCTCTTCGTCCTCCCATTAGATCCGTAGGCCTTCTTTGGACCAAGTTCGTCTCGTTCGTCCATCTTCGTCCTCCCATTTGATCCGTTGGCATTCTTTGGACCAAGTTCGTCTCGTTCCTCCATTTTCATCCTCCCATTTGATCCGTAGGCCTTCTTTGGAGCAAGTTCGTCTCGTTTGTCCCTCTTCGTCCTCCCATTTGATCCGTAGGCCTTCTTTGGACTAAGTTCGTCTCGTTCTACAATCTTCGTCCTCCCATTTGATCCGTTGGCATTCTTTGGACCAAGTTCGTCTCGTTCGTCCATCTTCGTCCACCCATTTGATCCGTAGGCCTTCTTTGGACCAAGTTTGTCTCCTTCTACCATATTCGTCGTCCCATTTGATCCGTAGGCCTTCTTTGGACCAATTTCGTCTCGTTCGTCCATCTTCGTCCTCCCATTTGATCCGTTGCATTCTTTGGACTAAGTTCGTCTCGTTCATCCATCTTCGTCCTCCCATTTGATCCGTTGGCCTTTTTTGGACCAAGTTCGTCTCGTTCGTCCCTCTTCGTCCTCCCATTTGATCCGTAGGCCTTCTTTGGACTAAGTTCGTCTCGTTCTACCATCCATGTCCTCCCATTTGATCCGTTGGCATTGTTTCGACGAAGTTCGTATCGTTCGTCCATCTTGGTCCTCCCATTTGATCCGTTGTTATTCTTTGGACCAAGTTCGTCTCGTTCGTCCATCTTCGTCCTCCCATTTGATCCATAGGCCTTCTTTGGACCAAGTTCTTCTCATTCATCCATCTTCGTCGTCCCATTTGATCCGTTGGCATTCTTTGGACCAAGTTCGTCTCGTTCGTCCATCTTTTTCCTCCCATTTGATCCATTAGCATTCACTGGACCAAGTTCGTCTCGTTCGTCCATCTTCGTCCTCCATTTTGATCCTTGGCATTCTTTGGACCAAGTTCGCCTCGTTCGTCCCTCTTCGTCCTCCCATTTGATCCGTAGGCCTTCTTTGGACGAAGTTCGCCTCGTTCGTCCATCTTCGTGCTCCCATTTGATCTGTTGGCATTCTTTGGTACAAGTTCATCTCGTTCGTCCATCTTCGTCCTCCCATTTGATCCATTGTTATTCTTTGGACGAAGTTCGTCTCGTTCGTCCATCTTCGTCCTCCCATTTGATCCATAGGGCTTCTTTGGACCAAGTTCGTCACGTTCGTCCATCTTTGTCCTCCCATTTGATCCGTTGGCATTCTTTGACCAAGTTCGTCTCGTTCGTCCATCTTTGTCCTCCCATTTGATCCAGTGGCATTCATTGGCCCAAGTTCGTCTCGTTCGTCCACCTTCGTCCTCCATTTTGATCCTCTGCATTCTTTGGACCAAGTTCCTCTCGTTCGTCCATCTTCGTCCTCCCATTTGATTTGTAAGCCTTCTTTGGACCAAGTTCGTCTCGTTCGTCCCTCTTCGTCCTCCCATTTGATCCGTAGGCCTTCTTTGAACGAAGTTCGTCTCGTTCGTCCATCTTCGTCCTCCCATTTGATCTGTTGGCATTCTTTGGTACAAGTTCGTCTCGTTCGTCCATCTTCGTCCTCCCATTTGATCCATTGTTATTCTTTGGACCAAGTTCGTCTCGTTCGTCCATCTTCGTCCTCCCATTTGATCCGTTGGCCTTCTTCGGACTAAGTTCGTCTCGTTCGACCATCTTCTTCGTCCCATTTGATCCGTTGGCATTCTTTGGACCAAGTTCGTATCGTTCGTCCATCTTGGTCCTCCTATTTGATCCGTTGTTATTCTTTGGACCAAGTTCGTCTCGTTCGTCCATCTTCGTCCTCCCAATTGATCCATTGGCATTCTTTGGACCAAGTTCGTCTCGTTCGTCCCTCTTCGTCGTCCCATTTGATCCGTAGGTCTTCTTTGGACTTAGTTCGTCTCGTTCTACCATCTTCATCCTCCCATTTGATCTGTTGGCATTCTTTGGACCAAGTTCGTCTCGTTCGTCCATCTTCGTCCCCCCATTTGATCCGTAGGCCTTCTTTGGACCAAGTTCTTCTCGTTCGTCCATCTTCGTGCTCCCATTTGATCTGTTGGCATTCTTTGGTACAAGTTCGTCTCGTTCGTCCGTCTTCGTCCTCCCATTTGATCCATTGTTATTCTTTGGACGAAGTTCGTCTCATTCGTCCATCTTTGTCCTCCCATTTGATCCGTTGGCCTTCTTCGGACCAAGTTCGTCTCGTTCGTCCATCTTCGTCCTCCCATTTGATCCGCTGGCCTTCTTCGGACTAAGTTCGTCTCGTTCTACGATCTTCGTCCTCCCATTTGATCCGTAGGCCTTCTTTGGACCAAGTTCGTCTCGTTCGTCCATCTTCGTCCTCCCATTTGATCCTTAAGCCTTCTTTGGACCAGGTTCGTCTCGTTGGTCCCTCTTCGTCCTCCCATTAGATCCGTAGGCCTTCTTTGGACCAAGTTCGTCTCGTTCGTCCATCTTCGTCCTCCCATTTGATCCGTTGGCATTCTTTGGACCAAGTTCGTCTCGTTCCTCCATTTTCATCCTCCCATTTGATCCGTAGGCCTTCTTTGGAGCAAGTTCGTCTCGTTTGTCCCTCTTCGTCCTCCCATTTGATCCGTAGGCCTTCTTTGGACTAAGTTCGTCTCGTTCTACAATCTTCGTCCTCCCATTTGTTCCGTTGGCATTCTTTGGACCAAGTTCGTCTCGTTCGTCCATCTTCGTCCACCCATTTGATCCGTAGGCCTTCTTTGGACCAAGTTTGTCTCCTTCTACCATATTCGTCGTCCCATTTGATCCGTAGGCCTTCTTTGGACCAATTTCGTCTCGTTCGTCCATCTTCGTCCTCCCATTTGATCCGTTGCATTCTTTGGACCAAGTTCGTCTCGTTCATCCATCTTCGTCCTCCCATTTGATCCGTTGGCCTTTTTTGGACCAAGTTCGTCTCGTTCGTCCCTCTTCGTCCTCCCATTTGATCCGTAGGCCTTCTTTGGACTAAGTTCGTCTCGTTCTACCATCCATGTCCTCCCATTTGATCCGTTGGCATTGTTTCGACGAAGTTCGTATCGTTCGTCCATCTTGGTCCTCCCATTTGATCCGTTGTTATTCTTTGGACCAAGTTCGTCTCGTTCGTCCATCTTCGTCCTCCCATTTGATCCATAGGCCTTCTTTGGACCAAGTTCTTCTCATTCATCCATCTTCGTCGTCCCATTTGATCCGTTGGCATTCTTTGGACCAAGTTCGTCTCGTTCGTCCATCTTTTTCCTCCCATTTGATCCATTAGCATTCACTGGACCAAGTTCGTCTCGTTCGTCCATCTTCGTCCTCCATTTTGATCCTTGGCATTCTTTGGACCAAGTTCGCCTCGTTCGTCCCTCTTCGTCCTCCCATTTGATCCGTAGGCCTTCTTTGGACGAAGTTCGCCTCGTTCGTCCATCTTCGTGCTCCCATTTGATCTGTTGGCAGTCTTTGGTACAAGTTCGTCTCGTTCGTCCATCTTCGTCCTCCCATTTGATCCATTGTTATTCTTTGGACGAAGTTCGTCTCGTTCGTCCATCTTCGTCCTCCCATTTGATCCATAGGGCTTCTTTGGACCAAGTTCGTCACGTTCGTCCATCTTTGTCCTCCCATTTGATCCGTTGGCATTCTTTGGACCAAGTTCGTCTCGTTCGTCCATCTTTGTCCTCCCATTTGATCCAGTGGCATTCATTGGCCCAAGTTCGTCTCGTTCGTCCACCTTCGTCCTCCATTTTGATACCTGGCATTCTTTGGACCAAGTTCCTCTCGTTCGTCCATCTTCGTCCTCCCATTTGATTTGTAAGCCTTCTTTGGACCAAGTTCGTCTCGTTCGTCCCTCTTCGTCCTCCCATTTGATCCGTAGGCCTTCTTTGAACGAAGTTCGTCTCGTTCGTCCATCTTCGTCCTCCCATTTGATCTGTTGGCATTCTTTGGTACAAGTTCGTCTCGTTCGTCCATCTTCGTCCTCCCATTTGATCCGTTGGCCTTCTTCGGACTAAGTTCGTCTCGTTCGACCATCTTCTTCGTCCCATTTGATCCGTTGGCATTCTTTGGACCAAGTTCGTATCGTTCGTCCATCTTGGTCCTCCTATTTGATCCGTTGTTATTCTTTGGACCAAGTTCGTCTCGTTCGTCCATCTTCGTCCTCCCAATTGATCCATTGGCATTCTTTGGACCAAGTTCGTCTCGTTCGTCCCTCTTCGTCGTCCCATTTGATCCGTAGGTCTTCTTTGGACTTAGTTCGTCTCGTTCTACCATCTTCATCCTCCCATTTGATCTGTTGGCATTCTTTGGACCAAGTTCGTCTCGTTCGTCCATCTTCGTCCCCCCATTTGATCCGTAGGCCTTCTTTGGACCAAGTTCTTCTCGTTCGTCCATCTTCGTCCTCCCATTTGATCCAGTGGCATTCTTTGGACCAAGTTCATCTCGTTCGTCCCTCTTCGTCCTCCCATTTGATCCGTTGTTATTCTTTGGACCAAGTTCGTCTCCTTCGTCCATCTTTGTCCTCCCATTTGATCCGTTGGCTTTCTTTGGACCAAGTTCATCTCGTTCGTCCATCTTCGTCCTCCCATTTGATCCGTTGTTATTCTTTGGACCAAGTTCGTCTCGTTCGTCCCTCTTCGTCCTCCCATTTGATCCGTAGGCCTTCTTTGGACTAAGTTCGTCTCGTTCTACCATCCTGGTCCTCCCATTTGATCCGTTGGCATTGTTTGGACGAAGTTCGTATCGTTCGTCCATCTTGGTCCTCCCATTTGATCCGTTGTTATTCTTAGGACCAAGTTCGTCTCGTTCGTCCATCTTCGTCCTCCCATTTGATCCATAGGCCTTCTTTGGACCAAGTTCTTCGCATTCATCCATCTTCGTCCTCCCATTTGATCCGTTGGCATTCTTTGGACCAAGTTCGTCTCGTTCGTCCATCTTTTTCCTCCCATTTGATCCATTAGCATTCATTGGACCAAGTTCGTCTCGTTCGCCATCTTCGTCCTCCATTTTGATCCTTGGCATTCTTTGGACCAAGTTCGCCTCGTTCGTCCCTCTTCGTGCTCCCATTTGATCTGTTGGCATTCTTTGGTACAAGTTCGTCTCGTTCGTCCATCTTCGTCCTCCCATTTGATCCATTGTTATTCTTTGGACGAAGTTCGTCTCGTTCGTCCATCTTCGTCCTCCCATTTGATCCGTAAGCCTTCTTTGGACCAAGTTCGCCTCGTTCGTCCCTCTTCGTCCTCCCATTTGATCCGTAGGCCTTCTTTGGACGAAGTTCGTCTCGTTCGTCCATCTTCGTGCTCCCATTTGATCTGTTGGCATTCTTTGGTACAAGTTCGTCTCGTTCGTCCATCTTCGTCCTCCCATTTGATCCATTGTTATTCTTTGGACGAAGTTCGTCTCATTCGTCCATCTTTGTCCTCCCATTTGATCCGTTGGCCTTCTTCGGACCAAGTTCGTCTCGTTCATCCATCTTCGTCCTCCCATTTGATCCGCTGGCCTTCTTCGGACTAAGTTCGTCTCGTTCTACCATCTTCGTCCTCCCATTTGATCGGTAGGCCTTCTTTCGACCAAGTTCGTCTCGTTCGTCCATCTTCGTCCTCCCATTTGATCCTTAAGCCTTCTTTGGACCAGGTTCGTCTCGTTTGTCCCTCTTCGTCCTCCCATTAGATCCGTAGGCCTTCTTTGGACGAAGTTCGTCTCGTTCGTCCATCTTCGTCCTCCCATTTGATCCGTTGGCATTCTTTGGACCAAGTTCGTCTCGTTCCTCCATCTTCATCCTCCCATTTGATCCGTAGGCCTTCTTTGGACCAAGTTCGTCTCGTTTGTCCCTCTTCGTCCTCCCATTTGATCCGTAGGCCTTCTTTGGACTAAGTTCGTCTCGTTCTACAATCTTCGTCCTCCCATTTGATCCGTTGGCATTCTTTGGACCAAGTTCGTCTCGTTCGTCCATCTTCGTCCACCCATTTGATCCGTAGGCCTTCTTTGGACCAAGTTTGTCTCATTCTACCATATTCGTCCTCCCATTTGATCCGTAGGCCTTCTTTGGACCAATTTCGTCTCGTTCGTCCATCTTTGTCCTCCCATTTGATCCGTTGCATTCTTTGGACCAAGTTCGTCTCGTTCATCCATCTTCGTCCTCCCATTTGATCCATTGGCCTTCTTTGGACCAAGTTCGTCTCGTTCGTCCCTCTTCGTCCTCCCATTTGATCCGTAGGCCTTCTTTGGACTAAGTTCGTCTCGTTCTACCATCCTGGTCCTCCCATTTGATCCGTTGGCATTGTTTGGACGAAGTTCGTATCGTTTATCCATCTTGGTCCTCCCATTTGATCCGTTGTTATTCTTTGGACCAAGTTCGTCTCGTTCGTCCATCTTCCTCCTCCCATTTGATCCATAGGCCTTCTTTGGACCAAGTTCTTCTCATTCATCCATCTTCGTCCTCCCATTTGATCCGTTGGCATTCTTTGGACCAAGTTCGTCTCGTTCGTCCATCTTTTTCCTCCCATTTGATCCATTAGCATTCATTGGACCAAGTTCGTCTCGTTCGTCCATCTTCGTCCTCCATTTTGATCCTTGGCATTCTTTGGACCAAGTTCGCCTCGTTCGTCCCTCTTCGTCCTCCCATTTGATCCGTAGGCCTTCTTTGGACTAAGTTCGTCTCGTTCTACCATCCTGGTCCTCCCATTTGATCCTTCTTTGGACGAAGTTCGTCTTGTTCGTCCAAATTCGTGCTCCCATTTGATCTGTTGGCATTCTTTGGTACAAGTTCGTCTCGTTCGTCCATCTTTGTCCTCCCATTTGATCCATTGTTATTCTTTGGACGAAGTTCGTCTCGTTCGTCCATCTTCGTCCTCGCATTTGATCCGTAAGCCTTCTTTGGACCAACTTCGCCTCGTTCGTCCCTCTTCGTCCTCCCATTTGATCCGTAGGCCTTCTTTGGACGAAGTTCGTCTCGTTCGTCCATCTTCGTGCTCCCATTTGATCTGTTGGCATTCTTTGGTACAAGTTCGTCTCGTTCGTCCATCTTCGTCCTCCCATTTGATCCATTGTTATTCTTTGGACGAAGTTCGTCTCATTCGTCCATCATTGTCCTCCCATTTGATCCGTTGGCCTTCTTCGGACCAAGTTCGTCTCGTTCGTCCATCTTCGTCCTCCCATTTGATCCGCTGGCCTTCTTCGGACTAAGTTCGTCTCGTTCTACCATCTTAGTCCTCCCATTTGATCGGTAGGCCTTCTTTCGACCAAGTTCGTCTCGTTCGTCCATCTTCGTCCTCCCATTTGATCCTTAAGCCTTCTTTGGACCAAGTTCGTCTCGTTTGTCCCTCTTCGTCCTCCCATTAGATCTGTAGGCCTTCTTTGGACCAAGTTCGTCTCGTTCGTCCATCTTTGTCCTCCCATTTGATCCGTTGGCCTTCTTTGGACCAAGTTCGTCTCGTTCGTCCATCTTCGTCCTCCCATTTGATCCGTAGGCCTTCTTTGGACTAAATTCGTCTCATTCTACCATCTTCGTCCTCCCATTTGATCCGTTGGCATTCTTTGGACCAAGTTTGTCTCGTTCGTACCTCTTCGTCCTCCCATTTGATCCGTAGGCCTTCTTTTGACTAAGTTCGTCTCGTTCTACCATCTTCGTCCTCCCATTTGATCTGTTGGCATTCTTTGGACCAAGTTCGTATCGTTCGTCCATCTTGGTCCTCCCATTTGATCCGCTGTTATTCTTTGGACCAAGTTCGTCTCGTTCGTCCATCTTCGTCCTCCCAATTGATCCATTGGCATTATTTGGACCAAGTTCTTCTCGTTCGTCCCTCTTCGTCGTCCCATTTGATCCGTAGGTCTTCTTTGGACTTAGTTCGTCTCGTTCTACCATCTTCATCCTCCCATTTGATCTGTTGGCATTCTTTGGACCAAGTTCGTCTCGTTCCTCCATCTTCATCCTCCCATTTGATCCGTAGGCCTTCTTTGGACCAAGTTCGTCTCGTTTGTCCCTCTTCGTCCTCCCATTTGATCCGTAGGCCTTCTTTGGACTAAGTTCGTCTCGTTCTACAATCTTCGTCCTCCCATTTGATCCGTTGGCATTCTTTGGACCAAGTTCGTCTCGTTCGTCCATCTTCGTCCTCCCATTTGATCCGTAGGCCTTCTTTGGACCAAGTTTGTCTCATTCTACCATATTCGTCCTCCCATTTGATCCGTAGGCCTTCTTTGGACCAATTACGTCTCGTTCGTCCATCTTCGTCCTCCCATTTGATCCGTTGCATTCTTTGGACCAAGTTCGTCTCGTTCATCCATCTTCGTCCTCCCATTTGATCCGTTGGCCTTCTTTGGACCAAGTTCGTCTCGTTCGTCCCTCTTCGTCCTCCCATTTGATCCGTAGGCCTTCTTTGGACTAAGTTCGTCTCGTTCTACCATCCTGGTCCTCCCTTTTGATCCGTTGGCATTGTTTGGACGAAGTTCGTATCGTTTATCCATCTTGGTCCTCCCATTTGATCCGTTGTAATTCTTTGGACCAAGTTCGTCTCGTTCGTCCATCTTCCTCCTCCCATTTGATCCATAGGCCTTCTTTGGACCAAGTTCTTCTCATTCATCCATTTTCGTCCTCCCATTTGATCCGTTGGCATTCTTTGGACCAAGTTCGTCTCGTTCGTCCATCTTTTTCCTCCCATTTGATCCATTAGCATTCATTGGACCAAGTTCGTCTCGTTCGTCCATCTTTGTCCTCCATTTTGATCCTTGGCATTCTTTGGACCAAGTTCGCCTCGTTCGTCCCTCTTCGTCTTCCCATTTGATCCGTAGGCCTTCTTTGGACGAAGTTCGTCTTGTTCGTCCAAATTCGTGCTCCCATTTGATCTGTTGGCATTCTTTGGTACAAGTTCGTCTCGTTCGTCCATCTTCGTCCTCCCATTTGATCCATTGTTATTCTTTGGACGAAGTTCATCTCGTTCGTCCATCTTCGTCCTCGCATTTGATCCGTAAGCCTTCTTTGGACCAAGTTCGCCTCGTTCGTCCCTCTTCGTCCTCCCATTTGATCCGTAGGCCTTCTTTGGACGAAGTTCGTCTCGTTCGTCCATCTTTGTGCTCCCATTTGATCTGTTGGCATTATTTGGTACAAGTTCGTGTCGTTCGTCCATCATTGTCCTCCCATTTGATCCGTTGGCCTTCTTCGGACCAAGTTCGTCTCGTTCGTCCATCTTCGTCCTCCCATTTGATCCGCTGGCCTTCCTCGGACTAAGTTCGTCTCGTTCTACCATCTTCGTCCTCCCATTTGATCGGTAGGCCTTCTTTCGACCAAGTTCGTCTCGTTCGTCCATCTTCGTCCTCCCATTTGATCCTTAAGCCTTCTTTGGACCAAGTTCGTCTCGTTTGTCCCTCTTCGTCCTCCCATTAGATCCGTAGGCCTTCTTTGGACCAAGTTCGTCTCGTTCGTCCATCTTCGTCCTCCCATTTGATCCGTTGGCATTCTTTGGACCAAGTTCGTCTCGTTCCTCCATCTTCATCCTCCCATTTGATCCGTAGGCCTTCTTTGGACCAAGTTCGTCTCGTTCTACAATCTTCGTCCTCCCATTTGATCCGTTGGCATTCTTTGGACCAAGTTCGTCTCGTTCGTCCATCTTCGTCCTCCCATTTGATCCGTAGGCCTTCTTTGGACCAAGTTTGTCTCATTCTACCATATTCGTCCTCCCATTTGATCCGTAGGCCTTCTTTGCACCAATTACGTCTCGTTCGTCCATATTCGTCCTCCCATTTGATCCGTTGCATTCTTTGGACCAAGTTCGTCTCGTTCATCCATCTTCGTCCTCCCATTTGATCCGTTGGCCTTCTTTGGACCAAGTTCGTCTCGTTCGTCCCTCTTCGTCCTCCCATTTGATCCGTAGGCCTTCTTTGGACTAAGTTCGTCTCGTTCTACCATCCTGGTCCTCCCATTTGATCCGTTGGCATTGTTTGGACGAAGTTCGTATCGTTTACCCATCTTGGTCCTCCCATTTGATCCGTTGTTATTCTTTGGACCATGTTCGTCTCGTTCGTCCATCTTCCTCCTCCCATTTGATCCATAGGCCTTCTTTGGACCAAGTTCGTCTGGTTCGTCCATCTTCGTCCTCCCATTTGATCCGTTGGCCTTCTTTGGACCAAGTTCGTCTCGTTCGTCCCTCTTCGTCCTCCCATTTGATCCGTAGGCCTTCTTTGGACTAAGTTCGTCTCGTTCTACCATCTTCGTCCTCCCATTTGATCCGTTGGCATTCTTTGGACCAAGTTCGTCTCGTTCGTACCTCTTCGTCCTCCCATTTGATCCGTAGGCCTTCTTCTGACTAAGTTCGTCTCGTTCTACCATCTTCGTCCTCCCATTTGATCTGTTGGCATTCTTTGGACCAAGTTCGTATCGTTCGTCCATCTTGGTCCTCCCATTTGATCCGTTGTTATTCTTTGGACCAAGTTCGTCTCGTTCGTCCATCTTCGTCCTCCCAATTGATCCATTGGCATTATTTGGACCAAGTTCTTCTCGTTCGTCCCTCTTCGTCTTCCCATTTGATCCGTAGGTCTTCTTTGGACTTAGTTCGTCTCGTTCTACCATCTTCATCCTCCCATTTGATCTGTTGGCATTCTTTGGACCAAGTTCGTCTCGTTCCTCCATCTTCATCCTCCCATTTGATCCGTAGGCCTTCTTTGGACCAAGTTCGTCTCGTTTGTCCCTCTTCGTCCTCCCATTTGATCCAGTGGCATTCTTTGGACCAAGTTCGTCTCGTTCGTCCCTCTTCGTCCTCCCATTTGATCCGTTGTTATTCTTTGGACCAAGTTCGTCTCGTTCGTCCATCTTTGTCCTCGCATTTGATCCGTTGGCATTCTTTGGACCAAGTTCATCTCGTTCGTCCATCTTCGTCCTCCCATTTGATCCGTTGTTATTCTTTGGACCAAGTTTGTCTCGTTCGTTCTTCCCTCTTCGTCCTCCCATTTGATCCGTAGGCCTTCTTTGGTCCAAGTTCGTCTCGTTCGTCCATCTTCGTCCTCCCATTTGATCCCTAGGCCTTCTTTGGACCAAGTTCGTCTCTTTCGTCCATCTTCGTCCTCCCATTTGATCCATAGGCCTTCTTTGGACCAAGTTCGTCTCGTTCGTCCATCTTTGTCCTCCCATTTGATCCGTTGGCATTCTTTGGACCAAGTTCGTCTCGTTCGTCCATCTTTGTCCTCCCATTTGATCCAGTGGCATTCATTGGCGCAAGTTCGTCTCGTTCGTCCACCTTCGTCCTCCATTTTGATCCTTGGCATTCTTTGGACCAAGTTCATCTCGTTCGTCCATCTTCGTCCTCCCATTTGATTCGTAAGCCTTCTTTGGACCAAGTTCGTCTCGTTCGTCCCTCTTCGTCCTCCCATTTGATCCGTAGGCCTTCTTTGAACGAAGTTCGTCTCGTTCGTCCATCTTCGTCCTCCCATTTGATCTGTTGGCATTCTTTGGACCAAGTTCGTCTCGTTCGTCCATCTTCGTCCTCCCATTTGATCCATTGTTATTCTTTGGACCAAGTTCGTCTCGATCGTCCATCTTCGTCCTCCCATTTGATCCGTTGGCATTCTTTGGACCAAGTTCGTATCGTTCGTCCATCTTGGTCCTCCCATTTGATCCGTTCTTATTCTTTGGACCAAGTTCGTCTCGTTCGTCCATCTTCGTCCTCGCAATTGATCCATTGGCATTCTTTGGACCAAGTTCGTCTCGTTCGTCCCTCTTCGTCGTCCCATTTGATCCGTAGGTCTTCTTTGGACTTAGTTCGTCTCGTTCTACCATCTTCATCCTCCCATTTGATCTGTCGGCATTCTTTGGACCAAGTTCGTCTCGTTCGTCCATCTTCGTCCTCCCATTTGATCCGTAGGCCTTCTTTGGACCAAGTTCTTCTCGTTCGTTCATCTTCGTCCTCCCATTTGATCCAGTGGCATTCTTTGGACCAAGTTCATCTCGTTCGTCCCTCTTCGTCCTCCCATTTGATCCGTTGTTATTCTTTGGACCATGTTCGTCTCGTTCGTCCATCTTCGTCCTCACATTTGATCCGTTGCATTCTTTGGACCAAGTTCGTCTCGTTCGTCCATCTTCGTCCTCCCATTTGATCCGTTGGCCTTCTTTGGACCAAGTTCGTCTCGTTCGTCCCTCTTCGTCCTCCCATTTGATCCGTAGGCCTTCTTTGGACTAAGTTCGTCTCGTTCTACCATCCTGGTCCTCCCATTGGATTCGTTGGCATTGTTTGGACGAAGTTCGTATCGTTCGTCCATCTTGGTCCTCCCATTTGATCCGTTGGCATTCTTTGGACCAAGTTCGTCTCGTTCGTCCATCTTTGTCCTCCCATTTGATCCATTAGCATTCATTGGACCAAGTTCGTCTCGTTCGTCCATCTTTGTCCTCCATTTTGATCCTTGGCATTCTTTGGACCAAGTTCGCCTCGTTCGTCCCTCTTCGTCCTCCCATTTGTTCCGTAGGTCTTCTTTGGACTTGGTTCGTCTCGTTCGTCCATCTTCGTGCTCCCATTTGATCTGTTGGCATTCTTTGGTACAAGTTCGTCTCGTTCGTCCATCTTCGTCCTCCCATTTGATCCATTGTTATTCTTTGGATGAAGTTCGTCTCGTTCGTCCATCTTCGTCCTCCCATTTGATCCAGTGGCATTCTTTGGACCAAGTTCATCTCGTTCGTCCCTCTTCGTCCTCCCATTTGATCCGTTGTTATTCTTTGGACCAAGTTCGTCTCCTTCGTCCATCTTTGTCCTCCCATTTGATCCGTTGGCATTCTTTGGACCAAGTTCTTCTCGTTCGTCCATCTTCGTCCTCCCATTTGATCCGTTGTTATTCTTTGGACCAAGTTCGTCTCGTTCGTCCATCTTCGTCCTCCCATTTGATCCGTAGGCCTTCTTTGGACCAATTTCGTCTCGTTCGTCCATCTTCGTCCTCCCATTTGATCCGTTGCATTCTTTGGACCAAGTTCGTCTCGTTCGTCCATCTTCGTCCTCCCATTTGATCCGTTGGCCTTCTTTGGACCAAGTTCGTCTCGTTCGTCCCTCTTCGTCCTCCCATTTGATCCGTAGGCCTTCTTTGGACCAAGTTCGTCTCGTTCGTCCATCTTCGTCCTCCCATTTGATCCGTTGGCCTTCTTTGGACCAAGTTCGTCTCGTTCGTCCCTCTTCGTCCTCCCATTTGATCCGTAGGCCTTCTTTGGACTAAGTTCGTCTCGTTCTACCATCTTCGTCCTCCCATTTGATCCGTTGTTATTCTTTGGACCAAGTTCGTCTCGTTCGTCCATCTTCGTCCTCCCATTTGATCCATAGGCCTTCTTTGGACCAAGTTCGTCTCGTTCGTCCATCTTCGTCCTCCCATTTGATCCGTTGGCATTCTTTGGACCAAGTTCGTCTCGTTCGTACCTCTTCGTCCTCCCATTTGATCCGTAGGCCTTCTTTTGACTAAGTTCGTCTCGTTCGTCCATCTTCGTCCTCCCATTTGATCCATAGGCCTTCTTTGGACCAAGTTCGTCTCGTTCGTCCATCTTCGTCCTCCCATTTGATCCGTTGGCCTTCTTTGGACCAAGTTCGTCTCGTTCGTCCCTCTTCGTCCTCCCATTTGATCCGTAGGCCTTCTTTGGACTAAGTTCGTCTCGTTCTACCATCTTCGTCCTCCCATTTGATCTGTTGGCATTCTTTGGACCAAGTTCGTATCGTTCGTCCATCTTGGTCCTCCCATTTGATCCGTTGTTATTCTTTGGAACAAGTTCGTCTCGTTCGTCCATCTTCGTCCTCCCAATTGATCCATTGGCATTATTTGGACCAAGTTCTTCTCGTTCGTCCCTCTTCGTCGTCCCATTTGATCCGTAGGTCTTCTTTGGACTTAGTTCGTCTCGTTCTACCATCTTCATCCTCCCATTTGATCTGTTAGCATTCTTTGGACCAAGTTCTTCTCGTTCGTCCATCTTCGTCCTCCCATTTGATCCTTAGGCCTTCTTTGGACCAAGTTCTTCTCGTTCGTCCATCTTCGTCCTCCCATTTGATCCAGTGGCATTCTTTGGACCAAGTTCGTCTCGTTCGTCCCTCTTCGTCCTCCCATTTGATCCGTTGTTATTCTTTGGACCAAGTTCGTCTCGTTCGTCCATCTTTGTCCTCGCATTTGATCCGTTGGCATTCTTTGGACCAAGTTCATCTCGTTCGTCCATCTTCGTCCTCCCATTTGATCCGTTGTTATTCTTTGGACCAAGTTTGTCTCGTTCGTTCGTCCCTCTTCGTCCTCCCATTTGATCCGTAGGCCTTCTTTGGTCCAAGTTCGTCTCGTTCGTCCATCTTCGTCCTCCCATTTGATCCCTAGGCCTTCTTTGGACCAAGTTCGTCTCTTTCGTCCATCTTCGTCCTCCCATTTGATCCATAGGCCTTCTTTGGACCAAGTTCGTCTCGTTCGTCCATCTTTGTCCTCCCATTTGATCCGTTGGCATTCTTTGGACCAAGTTCGTCTCGTTCGTCCATCTTTGTCCTCCCATTTGATCCAGTGGCATTCATTGGCGCAAGTTTGTCTCGTTCGTCCACCTTCGTCCTCCATTTTGATCCTTGGCATTCTTTGGACCAAGTTCATCTCGTTCGTCCATCTTCGTCCTCCCATTTGATTCGTAAGCCTTCTTTGGACCAAGTTCGTCTCGTTCGTCCCTCTTCGTCCTCCCATTTGATCCGTAGGCCTTCTTTGAACGAAGTTCGTCTCGTTCGTCCATCTTCGTCCTCCCATTTGATCTGTTGGCATTCTTTGGACCAAGTTCATCTCGTTCGTCCATCTTCGTCCTCCCATTTGATCCATTGTTATTCTTTGGAACAAGTTCGTCTCGTTCGTCCATCTTCGTCCTCCCAATTGATCCATTGGCATTATTTGGACCAAGTTCGTCTCGTTCGTCCCTCTTCGTCCTCCCATTTGATCCGTAGGCCTTCTTTGAACGAAGTTCGTCTCGTTCGTCCATCTTCGTCCTCCCATTTGATCTGTTGGCATTCTTTGGACCAAGTTCGTCTCGTTCGTCCATCTTCGTCCTCCCATTTGATCCATTGTTATTCTTTGGACCAAGTTCGTCTCGATCGTCCATCTTCGTCCTCCCATTTGATCCGTTGGCATTCTTTGGACCAAGTTCGTATCGTTCGTCCATCTTGGTCCTCCCATTTGATCCGTTCTTATTCTTTGGACCAAGTTCGTCTCGTTCGTCCATCTTCGTCCTCGCAATTGATCCATTGGCATTCTTTGGACCAAGTTCGTCTCGTTCGTCCCTCTTCGTCGTCCCATTTGATCCGTAGGTCTTCTTTGGACTTAGTTCGTCTCGTTCTACCATCTTCATCCTCCCATTTGATCTGTCGGCATTCTTTGGACCAAGTTCGTCTCGTTCGTCCATCTTCGTCCTCCCATTTGATCCAGTGGCATTCTTTGGACCAAGTTCATCTCGTTCGTCCCTCTTCGTCCTCCCATTTGATCCGTTGTTATTCTTTGGACCAAGTTCGTCTCCTTCGTCCATCTTCGTCCTCACATTTGATCCGTTGCATTCTTTGGACCAAGTTCATCTCGTTCGTCCATCTTCGTCCTCCCATTTGATCCGTTGGCCTTCTTTGGACCAAGTTCGTCTCGTTCGTCCCTCTTCGTCCTCCCATTTGATCCGTAGGCCTTCTTTGGACTAAGTTCGTCTCGTTCTACCATCCTGGTCCTCCCATTGGATTCGTTGGCATTGTTTGGACGAAGTTCGTATCGTTCGTCCATCTTGGTCCTCCCATTTGATCCGTTGGCATTCTTTGGACCAAGTTCGTGTCGTTCGTCCATCTTTGTCCTCCCATTTGATCCATTAGCATTCATTGGACCAAGTTCGTCTCGTTCGTCCATCTTTGTCCTCCATTTTGATCCTTGGCATTCTTTGGACCAAGTTCGCCTCGTTCGTCCCTCTTCGTCCTCCCATTTGTTCCGTAGGTCTTCTTTGGACTTGGTTCGTCTCGTTCGTCCATCTTCGTGCTCCCATTTGATCTGTTGGCATTCTTTGGTACAAGTTCGTCTCGTTCGTCCATCTTCGTCCTCCCATTTGATCCAGTGGCATTCTTTGGACCAAGTTCATCTCGTTCGTCCCTCTTCGTCCTCCCATTTGATCCGTTGTTATTCTTTGGACCAAGTTCGTCTCCTTCGTCCATCTTTGTCCTCCCATTTGATCCGTTGGCATTCTTTGGACCAAGTTCTTCTCGTTCGTCCATCTTCGTCCTCCCATTTGATCCGTTGTTATTCTTTGGACCAAGTTCGTCTCGTTCGTCCATCTTCGTCCTCCCATTTGATCCGTAGGCCTTCTTTGGACCAATTTCGTCTCGTTCGTCCATCTTCGTCCTCCCATTTGATCCGTTGCATTCTTTGGACCAAGTTCGTCTCGTTCGTCCATCTTCGTCCTCCCATTTGATCCGTTGGCCTTCTTTGGACCAAGTTCGTCTCGTTCGTCCCTCTTCGTCCTCCCATTTGATCCGTAGGCCTTCTTTGGACTAAGTTCGTCTCGTTCTACCATCTTCGTCCTCCCATTTGATCTGTTGGCATTCTTTGGACCAAGTTCGTATCGTTCGTCCATCTTGGTCCTCCCATTTGATCCGTTGTTATTCTTTGGAACAAGTTCGTCTCGTTCGTCCATCTTCGTCCTCCCAATTGAACCATTGGCATTATTTGGACCAAGTTCTTCTCGTTCGTCCCTCTTCGTCGTCCCATTTGATCCGTAGGTCTTCTTTGGACTTAGTTCGTCTCGTTCTACCATCTTCATCCTCCCATTTGATCTGTTGGCATTCTTTGGACCAAGTTCTTCTCGTTCGTCCATCTTCGTCCTCCCATTTGATCCTTAGGCCTTCTTTGGACCAAGTTCTTCTCGTTCGTCCATCTTCGTCCTCCCATTTGATCCAGTGGCATTCTTTGGACCAAGTTCGTCTCGTTCGTCCCTCTTCGTCCTCCCATTTGATCCGTTGTTATTCTTTGGACCAAGTTCGTCTCGTTCGTCCATCTTTGTCCTCGCATTTGATCCGTTGGCATTCTTTGGACCAAGTTCATCTCGTTCGTCCATCTTCGTCCTCCCATTTGATCCGTTGTTATTCTTTGGACCAAGTTTGTCTCGTTCGTTCGTCCCTCTTCGTCCTCCCATTTGATCCGTAGGCCTTCTTTGGTCCAAGTTCGTCTCGTTCGTCCATCTTCGCCCTCCCATTTGATCCCTAGGCCTTCTTTGGACCAAGTTCGTCTCTTTCGTCCATCTTCGTCCTCCCATTTGATCCATAGGCCTTCTTTGGACCAAGTTCGTCTCGTTCGTCCATCTTTGTCCTCCCATTTGATCCGTTGGCATTCTTTGGACCAAGTTCGTCTCGTTCGTCCATCTTTGTCCTCCCATTTGATCCAGTGGCATTCATTGGCGCAAGTTTGTCTCGTTCGTCCACCTTCGTCCTCCATTTTGATCCTTGGCATTCTTTGGACCAAGTTCATCTCGTTCGTCCATCTTCGTCCTCCCATTTGATTCGTAAGCCTTCTTTGGACCAAGTTCGTCTCGTTCGTCCCTCTTCGTCCTCCCATTTGATCCGTAGGCCTTCTTTGAACGAAGTTCGTCTCGTTCGTCCATCTTCGTCCTCCCATTTGATCTGTTGGCATTCTTTGGACCAAGTTCGTCTCGTTCGTCCATCTTCGTCCTCCCATTTGATCCATTGTTATTCTTTGGACCAAGTTCGTCTCGATCGTCCATCTTCGTCCTCCCATTTGATCCGTTGGCATTCTTTGGACCAAGTTCGTATCGTTCGTCCATCTTGGTCCTCCCATTTGATCCGTTGTTATTCTTTGGACCAAGTTCGTCTCGTTCGTCCATCTTCGTCCTCGCAATTGATCCATTGGCATTCTTTGGACCAAGTTCGTCTCGTTCGTCCCTCTTCGTCGTCCCATTTGATCCGTAGGTCTTCTTTGGACTTAGTTCGTCTCGTTCTACCATCTTCATCCTCCCATTTGATCTGTTGGCATTCTTTGGACCAAGTTCGTCTCGTTCGTCCATCTTCGTCCTCCCATTTGATCAGTAGGCCTTCTTTGGACCAAGTTCTTCTCGTTCGTTCATCTTCGTCCTCCCATTTGATCCAGTGGCATTCTTTGGACCAAGTTCATCTCGTTCGTCCCTCTTCGTCCTCCCCTTTGATCCGTTGTTATTCTTTGGACCAAGTTCGTCTCGTTCGTCCATCTTCGTCCTCGCATTTGATCCGTTGCATTCTTTGGACCAAGTTCGTCTCGTTCGTCCATCTTCGTCCTCCCATTTGATCCGTTGGCCTTCTTTGGACCAAGTTCGTCTCGTTCGTCCCTCTTCGTCCTCCCATTTGATCCGTAGGCCTTCTTTGGACTAAGTTCGTCTCGTTCTACCATCCTGGTCCTCCCATTGGATTCGTTGGCATTGTTTGGACGAAGTTCGTATCGTTCGTCCATCTTGGTCCTCCCATTTGATCCGTTGGCATTCTTTGGACCAAGTTCGTCTCGTTCGTCCATCTTTGTCCTCCCATTTGATCCATTAGCATTCATTGGACCAAGTTCGTCTCGTTCGTCCATCTTCGTCCTCCATTTTGATCCTTGGCATTCTTTGGACCAAGTTCGCCTCGTTCGTCCCTCTTCGTCCTCCCATTTGTTCCGTAGGCCTTCTTTGGACGAAGTTCGTCTCGTTCGTCCATCTTCGTGCTCCCATTTGATCTGTTGGCATTCTTTGGTACAAGTTCGTCTCGTTCGTCCATCTTCGTCCTCCCATTTGATCCATTGTTATTCTTTGGATGAAGTTCGTCTCGTTCGTCCATCTTCGTCCTCCCATTTGATCCAGTGGCATTCTTTGGACCAAGTTCATCTCGTTCGTCCCTCTTCGTCCTCCCATTTGATCCGTTGTTATTCTTTGGACCAAGTTCGTCTCCTTCGTCCATCTTTGTCCGCCATTTGATCCGTTGGCATTCTTTGGACCAAGTTCTTCTCGTTCGTCCATCTTCGTCCTCCCATTTGATCCGTTGTTATTCTTTGGACCAAGTTCGTCTCGTTCGTCCATCTTCGTCCTCCCATTTGATCCGTAGGCCTTCTTTGGACCAATTTCGTCTCGTTCGTCCATCTTCGTCCTCCCATTTGATCCGTTGCATTCTTTGGACCAAGTTCGTCTCGTTCGTCCATCTTCGTCCTCCCATTTGATCCGTTGGCCTTCTTTGGACCAAGTTCGTCTCGTTCGTCCCTCTTCGTCCTCCCATTTGATCCGTAGGCCTTCTTTGGACTAAGTTCGTCTCGTTCTACCATCCTGGTCCTCCCATTTGATCCATAGGCCTTCTTTGGACCAAGTTCTTCTCATTCATCCATCTTCGTCCTCCCATTTGATCCGTTGGCATTCTTTGGACCAAGTTCGCCTCGTTCGTCCATCTTTTTCCTCCCATTTGATGCATTAGCATTCATTGGACCAAGTTCGTCTCGTTCGTCCATCTTCGTCCTCCATTTTGATCCTTGGCATTCTT